>ML790439.1:101175-118750 GCA_009831015.1 Picea engelmannii
CTTAGAAACACAAACATAATACTAAAAGGTGAATTGAGTAGTTGTGAAGAAGAGAATTACAAGCTTGAAAAGACCATTAATAGCTTGAAGGAACAATTAGAAGATTATGAGAAATTGAAAGTAGAATTGGATCACACAAAAGGGGAGCTACTATTGACAACAAAAAAGTTGAAGAAGTTCGAAAAAAAACACAGAAAAATTAGATGAGATCCTTAGCAGTCAAAGATCTCCAAACGACAAGATAGGACTAGGATACAATGACAGTTTGAAGACAACAAAAAAAGAGAAAGAAGTTGAAAATGAAGAAACCAACACTCCAGAACAAGTTGAACAAAAAGATAGAAAACTATAATTCAGAAGGAATGAGACATCAAGAAGATCCTCTCCCATCAGGTATGAAAGAAATCATTATGAAGGAAACTACAGAAGAATAGATCGTGAACCTAGATGGACCACACCACAAAGAAGATCACTTACACTCAGGTATCAAAATTTCTTTCTTGCCAATTGTTATACTTGTGGAAATTTTGGACACAAGGAAATCAATTGTAGAATCAATGAAAGGAATAACTATGCAAGCTACATGAATGGTGAAAATAGTAGATATGAAAATGTTCGTAGGCCTTTCAACAAAAATTATAATCCATTTGACCCATTAATGGATCAAAACATTGTATGTTACAAGTGCAATAATATTGGTCACAAAGCATGAGATTACAGAGAGATGAAGGAAGATAATCATATTCCAAATGTATGCATACCAACTACAACATAGAAAATGAAAGAAATTTCACACAATGAAAATTTTTGAATAACATTAGTCACTAAAGAATGCAAAGAAGAATATGAATGATTCATAGACAGTAGGTGCTCATCTCATATGACCGGATATAAAAGCAAATTTGTTAGCTTGAAGAAAAAGGGTGGAAATGTTGCATTTCGAGATGACTCATCTACCAAAATACTTGGAAAAGGAACTGTAAATATTGGAAGTGAAAATGTAAAAGCAGGAAAAGTCCTATTGGTTGAAGATTTGAAGCATAATCTCATCAGTGTCATTAAAATATGTGATCAAGGATACACTCTTACGTTTGACTCCCAAAAATGTAAAATCAGAGAAAATAACTTAGGAAGATTGGTTGCAACTGTAGCAAGAAGACCGAACAAAATATACATCCTAGACATGAAGAAGAGAGAGAAGATAGAAGCCACACAAAAGGATTCCAAAGAAGAAAAAGTCCCAAAGACCAAAAATAAGGATGAAGTATTATTGAGTGACACATGTTTAGGGGGAGCAGCCCCAAGGAAGAAGGTTACCTTTTGCCATTAAACTCAGGGAGAGAAGCAATACCCTTTTCCATTGATGTCAAAGGGGGAGAGAAATTGCGATCATGATGATAGGGGGAGAATGAATGTTGCCATTAATGACAAAGGGGGATATTTTTGAAATATTGGTTGTTGTCATTGATGTCAACGCTAGTCATGGGTTTTGGAGCGCAATATTGATGAAGGTATTTGGACATGAAGGAAAATGCACATGCATATAAAACACCCATGGATGGATATTATACATCACGTTGTTTCCAGTGGTATGTGGCACGTCACGTGGATCCTCATGGTTGAGGAGAAATGAATTTTTGAAGATGACAAAGTGAATTGAAGAAGGAAGTACATGTAGGCCCTGAAGATAATTAAAGAAAATAATTACAAAATAAGAAAGTGTCAGGTCGACCCTAATGTTAAAAGGAAGTGACATAAATGGTATAAATAAACATCATTATACATTAATTTTATATAAGTCAAATTTCATAGGAAATAAGAAGAAAAGAAGGCCGGATTTCAAGGGAGGATGAAGTCTTTTGGTAATGTGTTCTAAGGTATGTTATTTTCAGGTCATCTTACCATTTTTCCTATAATGTTTTTTATAGAAGGATTCATAAGGTGAAATCGCTATGGTATTGAGAAGACATATCAAGGTACCTCTGGTAAAAATCTTAGCACTTGATTCACTATAATTATGGAGATACACTCTATGGAAGATAGGGTTTGTGACTAGTCCTGAAGCTAGTCAATAAACAGGTGTTCCGGGTAAAAAAGTCATAACTTCTTCATAGAGAATCCAAATGAAGTGAGACAAATTTCATTGGAAATAGTACAGACTGTAGTTTCTTGTGTGCAAGTTTTAGAATCGGGTGTTAATTATTGAACGCAGGGCATTCTGTGCAAGTTCACTCTCCTCGATAGACCAAAATTGAATAAAGTCTACCATTCTTTCTATAACCTCTTTTTGGGGAGGATTCAAGGAGTGAAAATTGGAGGCATTTCAGAGAATACATTGAGTAATATTATCTACAGGATCAAAGTACTCCAAGAATTGAAGAATTGCAGAAATTGAAGAATTCTCAGGAAGCATTATCAGGTTCTATGTGATGATTGGTTGAAGGTGATGATTTAATGTAAAGTTTTATTATTTCTCATATATACTTGGGTGGAAGGAAGGGGAAAGGATGGAGAGTTCAAATCTCTCTTGATATTGTAGGATTGTATCTTCCTCTTGGAGGTTTATCCCTCCCTTTACATTTGGAAGTTGTAGCTACCTTTGGAAGTCATTACTTCCCTTGAACAATACCTATTGATTATTTATCATATATTGTGCATGGTGTATTGTGGTGTATTGGTGTAACTCTTATACTATTGTTCATTGCTCATTGGATATAGTTGAATGGTTTAAGTATAAGTTGAAAAAGGTTTTAAATTGTACTTGATACTGATTCACCGCCCTCTCAGTATCAACAAAACAACTCGCAAATGAGAAAGCTAAGGACATTGAAGGATATAAAGATGATTTTTTTTAAATTGGAGGGCCTATTCTCATTCCTCATATACACAAGCTCTTCAATTGAGCAGTCAATTAGGGATTCTGTAAACCCTAGACACAAAGCCTCATTTGTTGGACATATTGTCATTAATGTCAAGAGTCGATGTCATTGTGATGTGATGATAAGTTGTTATGATGAATTTTCATTGATGAAAACAATATAAAAATTAACAGAGAATGAAAATGTCAAACAATGTGCAAAGATTCAATCTCAGAAGAAAGGACATTAATTGTGCAGAGGCAATCACGCAGAATATATAACGCGAGGTGCATATGAATCTACCTAAAAGATCAGGAGAGGGAGCGTAATATATTGCACAAGATCAGAGCATGCAAATATCCTTGGTTCATTTGGAAACCAAGTATAAACCCAAAATATCAGAAGAGATGACCCACAAGAGGATCAGAAGAATGACACACATGAGTCATCGATTATCATTTCAGGAGTTATATTGACTGTCATATCAAGTTTAGTGGAAGGACAGTGTAATCCACAAATGTTCCGAAGAGGACATGAGTCGTCCGATCTGAGAAATATTTTGGGAGTCATATTGACCATCCGATCTATATAAAGTGGAAGGATAGGCTAAGTAAGGCCAAAGGCTTGAGATCTCGAATACCCAAACTCTCGATAGTCATTAGATAGAGTTAATCCTTTTAGGGTTAAAGAAGGACCATCAGATCTGGAGAATAAATGATGACCATTGGATCAGGATAGTGGTCAACTTCGGTGCTGACCACTTCAACGAGAATGGGTTGAGAACCTATAAATTCACCCGAAGGTTGAAGTTCTAAAGTCACGAAGTAAAGACACGTAGCACACACATCAGGAGATCCACTTCAGCAGACCACGTTAGCAAGGACACGTGGCACAATCATATGGTGACAAGTGTCAATGTCCAATTGCCATTTTCGGTATGTGTAAGTCACGAATCTAAGTGACATGTGGCAGCCACTCAGCCAGTGCTAAGTTAGTAGTGACTACAGAAAGTTACGTCACTTCAGGGGAAACCAATTTCTAAACATCAGTAACGTCTCGAAGCACTGAGGGCCAAAGTTAATGCTAACCGTTGATCTAATTCGAGAGATTTCTCAACAATTGATCAAGTAGAGTGGAAATATAGAGTAAGCATAAATCACAAAGTAACGCTAAACGTTAATCTACTTCGGGAGCATTCTCAGTCGATGATCAAGCATAGTGGTAGGATAGCATAACTGGAGGTGTTAACTGACAAGAAGTGGTCACCACTGCTTTATGACTTATTCGGTAGGTAATCAATTTAGAGGAATTGCTACTCCAGAGTTCAGGAACCACGATATCCAAAGTTTCAAAGTGAAAGAGAACCATTCATCTCAACTCTTGATTAAGTCGTAATCGTCGATTGTGATTGAAGCCTCTAGATAAGTAAGGATCGTCTAATCATAGAAGATTAAATATGGAACGTTCGATCTACTAGTGAATACCATATACACACTTCGTCAAAATCTACTTCGAGAGATTTGAAAGATTACATAGGATGGAAGTCACGAAGAACGAAGTATCGAAGCAAATGAGAATCGTCGATCTCATCGTGACATGAAAATGAGATCGTTGATTTTGATAAGTGATCAGGCACTCGCTTGGCCTAGCGCTTGGTCACCACCTCTGGTTGTATGGAATAAATAAATAAGGGTGAAAGAAGAGACAACACTTAAATTAATGATCTTGTGGTTTTGTGCCTATGGTCATATGAAAATGGTTTGACGGAGGTGCCTATACAGATTTCATCTCTGTAATTCAACAGAGAATTAACACCATAACAATACAGAGAATAGGTGAAAGATCGAATATGATATGTTGATGAATTGAGGATACAATAGAAGCATGAGAATGATATAATGAGTTGATCCATGTCTGTGCTCAACTCATGAAGACAAAAGAAACAACACATAGTCATGATTTAGAGAGTTAAATCATGAGCATTATGAATAAAGGATAAAAGGAAAAATGATAATATTTAAAGTTTAATATTATTATTTAAATGAAAAGATACAATGGTTCAAATATCAAAAGACACAATGATTGAAATTCATACCAGTTGGAAGACTATATAAATAAGAAAGAATGGTGAGAAGAAGAGTAGTTGAATTTGTTGAAGTATATATATTTATATATAATGGATTGAATGAAGTTTCATTCTATCAGGTTGGTTCCTGTTTATAAGATGGGTCTTGTATGAGGATTGGATTCCTCACATCTCAGTTTGATATGATATCAACAAGCTAAGACTTGTTATGAGGGTTGGATTCCTCATTTCTCAGTTGGATCCGAGAACTACAAGTCGAGTCTTGTAACAAAGAGATGGGTCTCTCATAGTTGCTTGAATTTGAAGATATTCAAAGATTGATCTTATGCATTCATTCAAGTTAAATAAATAAATAAAATATTTATTCTTTTATATATTGGTTGAGAAAATGAAATAAATATATGTTGTTCAGTTAATTTATGAAGAGTGGAAATTGTCCAAAGTTTTGTGACACTGACTCAACCCCCCCTCTCAATGTCAAGTGTCCATTTGAATAATTGGTATCAGAGCGAGTGCCGTCAACCCAGTTTAAACACTGGAAGGTAGATTTAGAAGAAATGGGTGGACAAATTGTATCTCCACAAATGAAGCTATCTTATTTGATGGAACAAATTATTCATCATGGAGGGAAAATATGATAATATATCTGAAGTCAAGAGGATTTGGAGTTTGGGATTCAATAGTAAGTAATCCTTGGCACTTAACTACTTCAAAGAGAAAAAAAAAACTACAAAGGAGGCAAGGAGAAACAATTCTGTAGCCTTAAAAGTATTCTAGGATGGATTGTCAAACCAAGTCAAAGAAAATATGAGGCACTACAAATATGCTAAAGAATTATGGCTCCAACTAGAAAATTTCTATCAAAATAAAGCACAAGAATAAAAGAAATCTTATCAGAGTGAGGAACAAGACTTAGATAAAGAGGATTCCTATCAAAATAAAGAACAAAAATCAGAAGAAGAGAATTCTTATCAAGATAAGGACCAAGATAAAGAAAAGGAGAATTCCAATTAGAATGAAATGCAGGATTTTGATGCAAAATTAAGTCAACAATGAGGAAGTGTAACGCCCTCCTCATTACGACAACCACTCTAGTAACAGGTGAAAAATTCCTCCCAACGTTTTTGTTGGTCCATCACGTACATGCGCAACATGTCTTCCAAGGTTTGGTTCGTACATTTGTCTGTCCGTCCGCCTCTGGGTGATACGCAATACTAAAGTTAAGTAGAGTTCCTAAGGCCTCTTGGAATCTCGTCCAAAATTGTCCAGTAAACACCGATCCTCGATCAGATATAATCCTTTTAGGCATGCCATGCAGCCTCACAATCTCATTGATGAAAACTCTCACTATGTCCGGTGCCTAATACGTCGTATGCACAGGAATAAAGTGAGCACTCTTCGTTAGAGTGTCTACTACTACAAAAATCGAGTCGTGTCTCCTTGCCGTCAGTGGAAATCCAAAAATAAAATCCATCGAAATGACTTCCCATTTCGATTCTGGAATGGCATGTGGTTGAATTAATCCTGTCGGGTGTCTATGTTCAGCCTTTACCTGCTGACACTCGAGACATCTAGCCACAAAGTTGACTATGTCGGCCTTCATTCCCTTCCAGAAGAATAAGGGTTTAAGGTCTACCCTCATCTTCGTGACTCTTGGGTGAGGCATGTAAACTACTCTATGAGCCTCGCTCAGGATCAACATCCTCAACTCGTCATTTGGAGGTACATAAATCCAACCTCTAAACCTCAATAACCCATCATTGTCAAAAGTAAATCCCTCATATTGTGGTACCATCATTGTGTTTTGTCCGATAAAATCCTCGACTTCTTTGTACCATTCATCATCATGCTGTAAAGTGAGAATATTCTCACGTAGGTTCCTCTGAAGAGGCAACACTGAAAAGATGCGTGGTCTCCGACTCAAAGCATCAGCTACTCGGTTCACTGTCCCCTTTATGTAAGTAATCTCGAAGTCGTACTCGCTAAGTAATTCCGACCAACGCCATTGTCGCGCGTTCAGGTCGCTTTGCGTAAAAATGTGTTGTAGTCCACGATGATCAGTCCTTAATTCAAATTTTCATCCAACAAGGTAGTGTCTCCAAACCTTCAAGGCATATACGATGGCTAATAACTCCAAATCATGCATCGTGTAATTCTCCTCATGCCTTCTTAGTTTTCTCGAAATGTAAGCAATAACTCGTTCGTCTTGTATCAAGACTCCTCCTAAAACTTCCTTGGATGCGTCAATGCATACCAAGAAGTCTACGTCCATGTCTGGGACCTTTAGTATCGGCGCTGTTGTCAACAACTCTTTAAGCCTTCGAAATGCTTCTGTGCATTTCTTAGTCCAAACAAACTTATTGTTTTTCTTCTGCAATTACGTGATCGGATTTGCTATCTTCGAAAATCCCTCGACAAACCGTCAATAGTATCCTGCTAAACCCATAAAACTACACACTTCTGTGACATTTGTCGGCACAGGCCATTCTATAATAGCCTCAACCTTGCCTAGATCCATGACGATACCTTCGTCGGAGATGACATGCCCTAAGTAGTGAATCCTCGATTGATAAAAAGAGCATTTGGACAACTTCCCATACAATTTGTGCTCTCGCAAACACTGTAGTACCAAGCGCAAGTGCTCGTTATGCTCCTCCATTATCCGAGAGTAAATCAAAATATCGTCAATGAATACTTGGACGAACTTGTCCAAGTACTCGCGGAACACCCCGTTCATCAAGCTCATAAATACCCCTGGGGCATTTGTCAGCCCAAATGGAAAAACAGTAAATTCGTAATGTCCAAATATCGTCTTAGAGGCGGTCTTAGGGACATCATCCTCCTTGATCCGTAACTGGTGATACCCTGATCGCAAATCGATCTTAGAGAACACTGTCGCACCCTTCATTTGATCGAACAGATTGTCAATTCTTGGTAAGGGATATTGATTCTTGATCGTAGCCTTGTTCAGTTGACGGTAGTCAATGAAAAGCCTCCACGATTTGTCCTTCTTCCGAATGAAAATAACTGGTGCACCCCACAGTGAAACACTAGGGTGTATCAGTCCCAGGTCTAACAACTCCTTCAGTTGCATTTTCAGCTCTTGCAACTCCGGGGTCGACATCCGATAAGGCGTTCTTACTATTGGTTCAGTACCTAGTTTTAGGTCTATGGTAAACTCCAATTCTCTTTCCGGCAGCATCCCAGGTAACTCCTCTGGAAACACGTCCGCAAACTCCTTCACCACTAAAAGGTGTTCTAGACCTTCTGCTACTCCCTTTTCGTTTAGCGCAAGGATCGCATAAATCTTGCACCCCTTGCGCATACTCTTCCGTAACTGTAAGGAAGAGACAAACCTCAGGGATACTCCCTGGTTCCGTCCTATAATCACCCATCTCTATCCTTCATCATCCACCAAGCTCAACCATTTCGTCTTACAGTTGAGTATCGCCTCATGCGATTCCAACCAATCCATACCGATCACGACGTCATAAGATCCTAAGATCGTGGCGTACAAGTTGACCCTCATGAAAAACTCTCCCAGGTTAAGGGCACAGCCCGTAACTTTTCCTCCAACCTTTTGTTTGGCTCTCGAAGCCATCTCCACGAAGCTAAACTCATCCTGTTCGACTGCCTTTACCTTGATCCTTTTTAGCGTTTCACCAGAAATGAAACTCTCAGTAGCTCCTGGGTCTATCAAAATACTAAGGGTCTGGTCAGCGACAGTACCTATCGTCTTGAGAACAGTCGACTGGTGCTCTGCCTGATGGTTATTCACTGCTGCATGAATCCGATGGGCCTTGCCCATATCTCCCACGGTCGCGGGTCGGGCTGATCCGGACGCTCTGGTCCTCTCCACAGGACAATTACACTGGTAGTGTGGCTCCCCACACATCCAACACCCTTTCTTTGGCCCAGTATTCCTGGTACCCGAAGTAGAAGATGAATGCCCACCGGCCTGAAACCCTGGTCTATTCTGCTGAACACGCCTAAACTGCTGCTGCTGCGGGCGATGCTGCTGCTGCTGCTGTGGTCCTTGATAAGGTGTCCACTGCTGAGGCGGCGGTCATCGAGGTGTAGTGAACGTGGATCCCCTCTGGAATTTGCGATATCCCGACGTATGTCTCGTCGATGTCTGGTGGTGTGGCGTTCCAGATGAACCCTACCCTGCTGGTCTCACTAGAGTCTTGGTCTGAATCTTGCTGATAAGCTCCTCCTCTTCTATGAGGGCCTTTTGGACAGCGTCATGCAAGGTTTGAGGCATCAAGATCCTAACCTTTGCACGTAGACTGTCGTTAAGGCCAAACACAAACCGGTTGATCTTGAGCTTCTTAGTGTTCAGGTGTGGAGCATACCCGAGAAGCTCCATAAAACGAGCCTTGTACTCGAGCACCGTACGACCTCCCTGTCGTAAGGCGTTGAACTCATTGAGCTGACGCTGAATGAATTCCTCAGAAAGATACCTCTCTCGGAACTGTTCCTCGAACAGTTCCCATGACACGTCTTCAACGGCCATGTTCAGCTGCAGCAGGAGCGTCTTCCACCATAGAAGAGTGCTCCCCTTCAGTTGAAAGACCGCCATGCAGACCTTCATGTTGGAGGTATAATCGCAAAGTACGAAGCACATCGCCATATTCTCCAACCATGCTTCGGAGGCTGCACCGTCCGGGGCACCAAAGAACTCGAGAAATTTCACCTTCTCGAGTTCACGGTGAATGCTACCAGTAATGGCCAGTGCATATGGAAGAACCTCAGCGGGTGCCAATGCCCTAGCCTCATCTCTGTCCAATCGGCTGATCAGCGCCTCAGACATGCGCTGAAAAGATCTCATCATCCCCATGACATCGACAACTGCGATCTTCTCCTGTTCGAGAACCTGCTCGCCTCCCTGGGGGTTAGACCCCTTAGGCGTGGATGCTACTGGAGGCATCTCGCCTCCACCCCTAGCACCCCATCGTCTACATCCACGGTGTCCTCTAACCATGATTTCCTGCACGCACATAATCAACTCGATCAACAACAGTATAATAAAATCAATCATGACAACGAAATCCATAGGGAATCCCAAGTCACGAGTCGAACTTGGCTCTGATACCATATGTAACACCCTCCTCGTTACGACAACCACTCTAGTAACAGGTGCATTTTTTTATTTTTTTTTTGTGTTTAACGTGTGTGCGCGCATGTAGAAGTAACACGCACACTTGACTCTATGTCGCCACTTGACAACCAACAAGACGCAACCACGATGTTCATCGCAAGAAGAATGAAGGCACACAATGAGTAATTGCAAACAATATACGACCATAGGCGTAAGGCGCACAACGCAAACATTTAACGACATACTGGGTTATGCACAGTAAGAACATAGAGGGAAGAATCCAATCGTAGAGTTTACTATTTCTGCACAGGAAAGCAGGGCATTTAATCTTAGTCCTCTGCTCCAGAGAGAGAGAGAAGTTTAGATAGGCTCCTGGCTGACTGCTCAGGAAGAAACTAGTAACCCGACTACGGACAATACGCAAACAAGACGAACACAACAAGACGACACACGACATATCACAGTGAAAACCAGTAATAAACGCCCCTAGACATAAGGCGTACAACTAGCAACTGTAAGCAGAAAACAACACCAGGTGTTAAGTACAGTACAGTCACAGATGGAAGAATCCAACAATAGAGTTCACTATTTTTGCACAGAAAAATAGGGCGTTTAATCTTAGTCCTCTGCTTCGGAGAGAGAGGAGTTCAGATAGGCTCCTGGCCGACTGCTCAGGCATAAACTAGTAATCTCTGTCAGGTGTGTCGCAAGAGTGGAACCCTGCCTTTAAAGGGCCCGAGACTCCTGATACGACACTGGATTCTTTACACAGAAAAATCACACACACACACCTATCTCCTAAGGCTACCTGGGGGGGGGGGTGTCTACATCCCACCCAACAACAGTCCCAACGCCCGGAAGGTTTATCAGCTAAGTACAACTTTGTCTACAAGGAACAACACCCTCATTACAGACTCAGAAATCCTATTGTACTTAATCAAGGTTATTATACCGTAATGTTTATTAATAACAGTAAAAGTTACAATAACATTACCATGAAATATTAAACACCTTCCATTTATATCACCTAGCCGGACCATGATTTTACAACTACAATACCTCTTATATGCTACAACCACAAAATTACAATGACCTTACAAGATAAAAACAATTAAAATTAGTCACGAGGAGCTCACAATTCGATGTCATTTAGGATCATAAATTTCATTGTTTAATGCAATAAGTAACCTCATATTTAGCCTCCTATTTATAAATAACCTCAATATATGAATAACCYCATGTGTATAAATACTTATAAAAATAAACTCATGTTTATAAATAACATCATATTTATGAATAACATCATGTTTAAAATAACATCATGTTTAAAATAACAAATCATCATGTTTAAAAATAACATCATATTTATATGTAACATCAATTTGAAATTAACAATATACATCATAATTTAAAGTGGCAATCTATAAAATAATAAATTTAAAATGACATTAATTAAAAGGGCAATATTTGGAAATGACAAACTATCAATATTACAAATGACAATAATTAAAGATAACAATTAATTAAAGATCTGTCAATATACACGAATACATCATAATTATAGGTGACATCAATTTGAAAATAACAATATACATCATAATTAAAAATGGCAATCTATAAAATAATAAAATTTAAAATGACAATAATTAAAAAGGGCAATATTTGGAAATGACAGATATCAATATTAAAAAGACAATAGTTAAGGATAACAATAATCAATATGTCAATATATAGAAACAACATCATAATTACATATTCTCGGTGACATTAACGCTTACTAGTTCTCCAAATTGGTAATGACAACCAGGCAAAATCTTAGGATATCCTTGCATGTAATTACTAGGGAACCAAAATCTTCTGTCAGACAGGTGGTCGACAGTTACACCCATGCGCTAACAAAGTTTCCAAAAGGGGGTGCCCTAACTGTGGCTGCATTTAACATTCTTTAAACGGCTGGAGTCGGATGGGAAAGATTAGCAACAGTTAAGGGATTAAACATAAGTCACCTACAACAGTCCACTGTCTGCAACCCTAATTCTAAGGCAGGGGTAGCTGAGCATGGTGGTCAAACTGACAGGCTCAACATTGCCAATCTAGCAGCGTGACCCTGACTGCCACGTCCAACAAATAAAAAGGGGGTTTCCAAGGCAGATGCGGTGCGACAACCTCTCAACAAACTCAAGGTTGACTACCGACATGGGTGATGCTAAGGTTACACAGTCCCGGTCTTTCAGCAACGGTGTGGCCTATCCAGTCAGAGGCAAGGGTTGGGAGTGCGTTCAGCTTAAGGAGATGCTCTAAAGGCTGAGAAGACGAATTGTTCCCTGGATTAAACTTCATTAATCATAACACAAGGCTTCGTCGCCCGTACCAGGAAGAATACCTCCTTTGTCTGCAAGAAAAATAAATTAAACCTGTACGCAATTTACTAAGGATCAGTGGCAGCCTTCTTCTTAAGAAATATTACAGTTTCTTGAGGTTAAGGGATACCAGCGCAGACAGGTTTAAGGGATTGGCCTACCCAATCGCGCTATCCAGAACGCCTACCAGGTCCCTATAAACATCCAAAACTAAATCACACTCCAATGCATCAACAACTATCCATTAACCAAATTCATTGACCAATAATCAGTCACTGCAAACTAGAGGTTTTAATACCTACCAGAAAGGTTGAGTTTAAAGGAATGCGGAGTACGTATGTGGAATTCAGGAACGCTGAGTTGAAAAGCATGCCAAAATGTAAGCTAAGGAGCACACGGTTAGGGAAGCAAGAGTCTTAAAGGCACTATCTGCCAAGATAAGGTTTTCTATACAGTACCCAACAATTCAAATGATGTTCAAACACACCAGCAACTAATCAAAGAAAACAGTCACAGACCCCAGTACACAATTGCAGTTAGGGCACGAGGAAAAAGGTGACCCAAATCCAGAAAGGCGCCAGTTAGTAAATCTGAATTTTCTGAGCATAGTGTAACAATTTAAATTTCCTGTGTAAATCCTGGAAGGAACGTGGGCAGGCGTGCTAAAGCAGTTGGGCGGGCTTGTAGCTATCTTCAGCATGCAGAAAAAAAAATACGCAGGAGAAGTCACCAAAACCATCCCCCAACACAGAAAGAATTCGAGAATTCGTTTATCTAAATACGTAGCAGAGGTAACTGCTACATCTCAACAGAGCGAAGAAGCCAGTAAATAAAAAAAAAAATAGGGACAGAGCGAAACAATTGCCTTTTCCTTCTTTTACCCATTAAAGACAGAGAACACGAACTTTAATTACTGAGGTGATTAACCACAGTAGCAAGTCATCTTCTGAGTTGTTCAATAGCCATTTAGTGGCGATCTATCCCCAAGGAACCCATAGAAGGTAAATCAGTATGGGATTTCAGCAGGAATACTGTGTCGCGGGAGAATTTTTTTTTTTTAAATAAAATAGTAGTGGCAGCAGCTACACCTTTAATCACCAAGTAGAAAAATATGACAGCCAGTGAATCCATGCACAACAATATTCTGATACCAACATAGATCACAATGTATCCTAATCTACCAAATTAAAAACAACCATACCTTTGCCTCAACGTTGTCCTCGTGCATCATCCGCGCTCCGTGTCGCTCCTGCTCCGCGCCGCTCCCGCTCGCCGACCGTAGAGATTGCACCGGTACCTCCCAGCCAATCACTAGGGGTACTCTGCTTCCCCCTTAGCCCCCCGAGCTACAAAGGGGCCACACAAGATCCAGAGATAAGACTAGCTTCTCAGCTCGCCTCCAAGGCTGAGCTACCACTCCAATACAACTGAGAAATTCCCAACTCCTCACAAGCAAACAATCAAGCCACAATCCGACAGCGTAACGTTACACTAACCATTCCCCCCCTTTCTTCCTCCTTTTCCCTTTCTTTTATAGAAATTTGAGACCCACCTACTTTCCYAAATCATTATTAATTTAAGTTTTAATGACAATCCTTAAACATTTCTCTGTCGTCCAAGTGTCACTCATCCCCCAAGTTCTCCAAAATTATTTTTGTTAAATTTTAAATTAAAATAAAGTACCAAGGCAAGTGTTCCTCTTCCCTAGGTGCCTAAGGGGGAGAAATTGCCGAATGTGGGTCTTAGTCAAATTAATTTGTGAGATGCAAATTAAAAGATAACTTTATGATTAAAGTGAGGGTGAGTGAAGAGACACCAAATCTCAGCCACCCATCTGATCTAATCTCAGCTGTTAGATTAGCAAACTCTTCACCTTCCCTCATGAGGTTGATTAAGGAAAATGGGCGCACCCATTCTTGAAGTTGAATAAATCTTGGTGAGAGGCCAAGAGGCTTTTTGGTGAGATGCCAAGAGCAAGGGGAAGTTGAAGCATTCTTGTTGAGAGAACAAGAGGAGCTCAAGAATTCTTGTTGAGAGAACAAGAGAGAGCAAGAGAGAGGTCGAGCTGAAGAAAAGAGACAGCAGCTGCAATTTCTGGGAGTATTGGCATGCATTCCAAGGTTGCCGAATAACATTGAGTGGCACAGAAATTGAATCTTAGCAGAGTTTTGGCACGAATTTTGTGACAGTCCATACAACATTAATTGTCGTACTGTTGTACGAATTTCTGGTTCAGAAATTGAGGAGCAAAGCTACAGGAATGTCTAGATAAGTTTGTGTAAATATCTGAAGATGAATATGTTGTAAAAGAATTTCTCAGAAGCTCATAAATAATACAAATCCCTCTCTAACTGGTTTTCCCCTTGTGGGTTTTTCCAGGGTCGAAGTTAGACTGAATATCTTTGTGTCTATATTTTCTGAGTTTTGCATATTGCTGATATTTTATTTCTGCTTTGAAAACGATGTTCATAATTCTCATGTTTCAGTTCTGAAATTTATTTCTGTTAAGTTTTTATATGCTGAAACACCAGGCTGTAGCTTATGCTGAAACACCAGGCTGTAGCTTATGCTGAAACACCAGGCTGTAGCTTATGCTGAAACACTAGGCTGTAGCATATGCTGAAACACCAGGTTGTAGCATATGCTGAAACACCAGACTGTAGTATATGCTGAAACACAATGTTGAGTCATATGTTGAAACACCGCTGTGAGTATATGTTGAAACACCAGGCTGAGTATATGCTGAAACACCAGGCTGAGTATATGTTGAAACACCAGGCTGTAGTATATGCTGAAACACAATGCTGAGTCATAAGCTGAAACACCAGGCTGTAACATATGCTGAAACAGTGCTAAAACTGAGTTTGGAATTTAAATTTGAATGAAAAATCAGCAAGACTGAAACTGGGTTTTGATTTTGAAAAATTAACATGGTATCAGAGCTGAGTTGAAGAGAGGCAGGAATTTAAGCAGACAGAAAGTAGGGACAACAGTCACTTCACAGGGCAGATTTTTGAATTTGTGATTCTTCAGCAGAAAGAGGGTCATGGCTACTAGTTTGAGGGTTGAAGATAGACTTGATGGGGCAACAAATTTTGGTGCTTGGAAGGAGAGGATGATCTTGCTTTTGCAAGAGAACGAGTTGTGGGACATTGTGGAGAATACCACTACTCATCATGTTGTGGTACCTACTGATGCTACTCTTCTTGCAGCCTATAATAAGAAGAGTATCAAGGCTAAGAGATTTATTCTTGATTCCATCAAGGATCATTTGATTCCTCACGTGACGGGGAAGACACATGCCTATGAGATGTGGGAGTCTTTGACTACATTGTACCAGAGTACAAATGAGAACTGAAAGATGGTTTTGAGGGAAAAACTAAAGAACATAAAAATGATCAAGGCTGAAAATGTGCTCACATACCTTACTAGATTGACACAGGTGAGGGATGAGCTTGGAGCTATGGGGGAAGCCATAGCTGACAGTGATCTTGTGAGAACAACATTGAATGGTGTTTCCAAACAATGGGCTGTTTTTTTGGAGGGCATTGTTGCTAGGGAGAAGCTTCCCGGTTGGGAACGTCTTTGGGATGACTTTGTTCAGGAGGAGACCCGGAGAGGTTATGTGCATGGCAGTTCATCTACTGGTCATGAGGAGGAGAATGTGGCTCTTGCTACCACTAGAAAGAAGAAGTTCAGAAACGGTCCAAAGGGAGGACAGAAGCCCAAGGGTGAAGGGAAGAAAGACATGAGCAAATTCAAGTGCTTTGCTTGCCATAAGTTTGGGCACTATGCAGGACAGTGTCCAAACAAGAAGAAGAAACAAACAACAACTTCAGCAGAAGTGGAAGAGTTTTCCACCAAGTTTGACAAGGAATTTTCCTTGATTGCATGTCTAACCTCGACGACCACTACTCCCGATACTTGGTATATTGACAGTGGTGCCTCTCACCATATGACAACAGTTCGTGAGCACTTGACAGATCTTACTCAGTGTGGAGATGTAGAGGTAGTGCTTGGAGATGACCGGGAGGTCAAGGTGGCTGGTTGTGGGACCATATCATTTCGGAGGGAGTATTTTCCTCCCATGACTTTGACAGAGGTTCTTTATGTTCTGGGCTTGAAGAAGAACTTAGTGTCAGTTTCTACTATTGAGGAGAAGGGCTATGAGGTCTTGTTCCGTGATGGGCAGGTGCTTCGTTTCCCCAGAGGGTCTAGCATCACTTCGGCGAAAGTTATTGGTACTAGACATGAGAGGTTGTACAAGTTCTTGTTCCAACCAGTCCGAGCATTGATTCATTCTACCATCAGCAGCAGTGACCTACGTGAGATATGGCATAGGAGGATGGCACATTTGCACCATGGGGCTTTGCGAGTTCTGAGGGAGATGGTGACGGGAGTTCCAGATTTCAGTTCAGAGCACCACGAGTTGTGCAAGGGGTGTACCTTGGGAAAGTACACCAAGACTGCTTTTTCGAGCAGTGACAGTAGAGCGGAAGGGATACTTGATCTTATACATTCAGATGTATGTGGCCCGATGTCTTCGACATCGTTGACTGGATCCCTATACTATGTTGTATTCATTGATGACTTCTCTCGGAAGTCCTGGATTTTCTTCATGAAGACCAAAGGACATGTCTTCAGTCGGTTCCAAGAGTTCAAAGCTCTTGTGGAGAACCAGATAGGGAAGAAAATCAGAGTCTTGAGATCGGACAATGGGGGTGAGTATACCTCCAAGGAGTTTATGGATTTATGTGCAGGAGAGGGCATCAGGAGGGAGTTGACTGTTCCTTACAACCCACAGTAGAATGGGGTTGTTGAGAGGAAGAATAGGGCCATTGTTGGGGCTGCGAGAGCCATGCTACATGATCAGGGGCTGCCACTATTTCTATGGGCTGAGGCATGCTACATTGTAGTTTATCTGCAGAACAAGAGTCCTCACAAGGCTGTGGGGAGCATGACTCCCGAGGAGGCTTTCTATGGGAAGAAGCCTGAGGTGGGGCACTTTCATATTTTTGGGTGCATCACATATTCATATGTCCCTTCTGAGAAGAGGACAAAGATGGATCCCATGGCAGAGAGAGGGATCTTTGTTGGGTACAGTGAGACTTCAAAGGCTTTCCATATTTACCTTCCTTCCTTGAGGAAGACTGTCTTGAGGAGGGATGTC
>ML790439.1:146150-160545 GCA_009831015.1 Picea engelmannii
AAATTGTTGGGACCGTATATGATGATACGTTGTGACTACTAGAAAAAGATGAAGAAAATTTAAAGTGGGGAGAAGTATATTATATGTTTAATAAATCAAAATTATTGGTAGAGGCAGAGGAACTAGATGAGCTCCAGGTGTTTAGGAACATCAAAAAATTGTTATTTTTTAGAGTGGCAACACATCTAGTAGTTTTCCCCTGTGCAGACGCCATTTCTTGGATTTTTGAAAAACACGGACGTAGATAGTAGATATGTATTTAATGCAAGAAAATAACTGATAGCTTCATTCAAGCCCGATGATTTAGATAAGTGTTACGATATTGAGTCTATATAGGATAATTTTAAGGATGAAAATTTATATTAAAATGTAGAAACTTGGGTTAATCTTATTGGTCCTTAATATGCAAAATGAAAAATGGTTGGCGATACTTTTGTAAAAATATTCAAGTTTCTAAGGATTTTATATAGTTTCTATATAATTTTGGTAATTATTGAGGTAAATTAATTGTATTCTATGGAATTTAGGCGAATCAATTTTAGAAACAATAGAAATTGGCAAATCTTTTTTTGGGAAAAACCATGGAAAATTAGCCCATTTGTGAAATTTATCCGCTAAAATCATCTATGAGGATAGAAACAAAAATATATATGCTAAAATAATCAGTGATTTGGATTTCACACTGAAGAATTTATTCCCGACATGGTATAAAGAAGACAATAATTTCAAATATCTACCCGAGAGTTGATACCCCACAACGAATTTAAGGAGACCCTACCAATATATGGTAGCCATGCTATGAAGGTTGTACGAGGAGCTAGATGAAACCCATTTTACCTTATCATACATTCACCTAATTTATTTTTGCGCAGATGTAGGGGTCACATTCAACTAGGAATACATTGTCTCAGAATCTCAAAGATGTTATTTCCGTAGTTACACAAGCACAACCAGGAAGCTTACACAATTTCCATATTTCTTAATATATTCTCGATATAATGTGCATCACTCACAAGTACCCAAACAAAGGATGGATTTGGTTTCCTTCTGATCCTGCCATCCATATCTACTGCAAGGTGCTTCGGGAGCACAAATATCGAACATATTATCAGAGAATCTGTGAACACTTCCTTGGTCCACTGTACTAGTTTAGTTTTGGCACCTCCCCACCTTGTATGATGGACAAGGCCATAGCAGTTATAATAAGGATTATGGATTGGTATTTAATGGAACATGATACATATATAAGGATATTCGGTTCAACAAAACCACCCCATCTACTTCCTCGGTTCGTCCATGACAAGCTTGTGCTCTAGGAAGTAGCATATCGAACCATCATACATGGGGTTGGATGAATATTATATAGATACAAGAAATCCATTTGGCTTCCACTACCTCTTTACATTGACAATTACTTCTTTGAAAACACCAAAAAAGCCCAGGCAGAAGTAGATGTCTTTCTTTCCTACCATTTTGGAGAGGAAAGATCCAGGAGACATGACCCCAAATACATCGTCAAAGAGCACTTTAATAGCATGAGACTCCCATACGAGTACACCACTAAGTTCTGGTAAGAAGAAGAAGTACATCAAAAGGACATGACTTATGATGAGGTCAGTTTCAACAAGAAGGGTCAACCAAAAGGTAGAATCGCGGACGAAGAAGCTACAAGAGAGGCAGCCAGAAAAGATGCAAAGAGAGATGAAGCTGAGAGATATTACCCCATCTTTGTCTCAACTCATTCAGGTTCCTCAAAAGAGGATGAAGAGGAATCAACAGATAAAAAGAGACAAGACAAAGAGAAGGTACTGAAGAGGAGAAATGATGCTAAAAAGAAACAAAAATTAGAAGTTGACAAAGCAAAGGCCATGGAAGAAAATGAAGAAAAATAAAAATAAGAGGTCGAAGCATAATCTGTTGCACAAAAATAAAAAGAGTTAGCTGAAGTGAAAAGAATAGCAACATAATTAGCAGAAAATGAAGTAGCGAATAAATCTACTAAAGAAGAAATGTAGAAGAATAATGAAAATGATAGAGAGGATGACACACACCCTATGGACTTGGATGTTCCTGCAACATCCACCGCAGGTGCAAGAGAAGAAACAATGACCAGTGGCTTAGGTCTTGGGCCCTGGAAACATTTTCGATCCGTTGAAATATTGGATCTACGCAGTTTCACATATGATAGAAAACAGATCGAATCATGCAATAAAGAGTGAAGAAGGTTCCAACAGTAGAAGGAGCCCCTTCGTTAGAAGTTACTCAGGTCCCCGTTACAAGATATTTCAGGGAAGACCTTATGGAAACAACTAGGTCAGGATTTGCATTCATGGATGAAACCATGGATAACATACAGAGGTTGTGCCAGCATAACGAACAAAAATAGATGAGGATCAAAGAGATATGAGAGAGGCTCCATCAAGTAAAAATTTATGAAATGATTCTTCTCAATTTTAAGACTAGCGCAACAAAAGTGAGGAATGATTTGGAAGGTTCCATCATTGACATGTATGCCAACCAACATCTCTTCCAAAATCTGGCTGCAACAGTTATTGAACAAAATGACTATATACAAATGCAACTAACACAATACAACACTATTCAAGAAGGTATAGAAAATATTTATACCTTGATATAGGAGAATATTGATGCACTTCTAGAGCTGTATAGACCCTCAAAATCAATAAGGAAGGCAAACCTATATGCAACAGATCATTGCTAACAAGTAGGGAAAAGGGTAGACAAAGAAGTAACCAAGGAAATGTGGATCTGTTCAAGGACTCACAAAGCTACCCAAGAGATGATAAGGAATGGTATCCTCCCAAGACTAGATAAAATTTTGAAGAATTTGGTCACATAAGAGTTGGTGAATGTGGTCAAAGAAATCACGAGTCGAAGCAGAAAAATCATCAAAGCTTCAACGTTTGTATCTATTGATCTTATTGACTAGCATCTACTACAGTCGATGAAGCTCCAAACTATGATACACACTTATATGAAACGATTGGAGAAATGTATTAGTGCCCTTGATGATAGCATCTCCATGATCAAAGAAACACTAGAAAAACTATCTTACATGAGAATTGAGTCATTGTATAACCAATTGGAGATTTGGACAACTTATCTCTAAAGCAAAAGTTCATAGGAAAAGGACAAACAATTGTTCTCCTTTTGTCCTTTTCTTATCTAATTCAAATTTTGTCCTTTTTGTCACTTTTCATGAGAAAGGAGAAGGTGAACATTTATGTAACTACCTCTTCAATAAGAAGGAGAAAATACAACTAGGATTTACTACCTTTTGTATAAAATAGACTCAAGACTCCTTTGAATAAGACTTTTTTTGGGGGCTTTTCAAGCATTGTATAGAACCAAGAACTTTTTTGAGAACATATATAGTGTTAATGAATATTGAGAATCCCTTCGTGCCAACATGTTATAGAAGGAATTATGTATAGAAACGGATCAAATTTTTGAACTATTTCAAGTGAAGATATTGGTTGTTTCTATGGAATGTAAGAATGCTTTGTTTTGTTGTAGATTAATTCATATACAATATCTGATATTCTATAGTTATTGACATTTCTTTTAATATTTCAATGCCTTGATTTTTGTGAGTTATTACAGTATATGTTGTTTTGGTCTATACTAATATGATTATACACATACGTATCTTTCTCTTTTTTATACAACTAAATGTATTTATAGTCGTGTAAAGTTTTAGTTGCATTATAACTCATTGGTTACTTAAACATTGCTCCTAGATAGGATAGATTAGCATATATTAGTGATAGATTAGTTTTCTTTACCTACATGGTATTCATCTAGATCTCTTCATTTCACCAACCCACTTCATCAGTACACCATACCGTAACCATTAGGAAAACCAAAAGATAGAAATAAATGGCAGTCGAGCCAAATTCCAGATGGGACTCAATATCCAAATGGTGTATAGTCTAATTGGGATTATATACCATAGATTACCCCTTGTTTTTGTTGGGAGAAGTTGAACCGGTCAACAAAATTGGTGTTAGAAGGAGGTCCATATTTTATGGATTACATACATGAATTAAAAAGTAATTGAAATCATTGTTTGACGAGTAATCCCAACTCACAACCTACTGTGTTTCCTCAAGTTGAGTCCGAACAAGAATTTATTTATGAAGAATCAAAATATAATTTCAGAAGTGCTTCCGATAGTCCTTAAATACATTATGAGACTTGGTTTCTCATACCTCAAGAAGAACTTCATGAAACACATAGAATTACTCGTTCTGATGTGAAATTGATTGGAAAAATACCTACAACTTTGGAACTCCCTAGGAGAAAATAAACACGTGTAGAATGTCCTAGTACATATCCTAATTTCTACATTGACTCTGTATACAACCTTATTGAAACTTCATTACAATAGGTACCAATACCCTTAATCATAGATACATGTTTCCTTATCGAACCTGAAGAAGAATTTAGAGGTGAAAAAATGGAAATCACCATATAACAAATGATGGGAGAAAACATAATTCACAGTGAAGTTGTTACGCGATGGAGAGCCCAAGGAGCTCTCAATTTGGCCGGAGAACTTCATGAAATTTCAAGGAAGTTTGATAAACTTTTACCAAAATTTGATCTAGACAAACCCGAATCCCCAAAATATCATGTCAATAATTTCTTTTTTTCCATACATCTTCTAGGTGTTCAACATGATGACATAGTGTATAGGTTATTTTCTTATACTTTTTTAAGGAAAGCCTCTACTTGTTATTTCAGCCTACCCACCAAAACTATAACTGACTGGGATAGTTTTGAAATACTCTTTATGAGACAATTTGGAGAAAGGAAAACAAATGCATCCCTCCATAATGAACTAGGAGCCATCAAAATGAACAAGAGGGAAAGAGTAAACGATTTTAACCAAATATTTATTAATGTCTCGATTAAATTTCCCCATGAGGTAGCTCCCACTTAATTGTTGGTCATTGCATATTATACAACTACATTAACCTCCTCCATAGAGATGTTTGTAAAACGATCTAATATAAACACATTAGAATTAAAATCTGACAAGGTTGAGACTGTGGAAAGAGAATTATCTGCATACGACCAACATCCACTTTATGAGGAAACTAAGTGGGCTAGGAAGAAGCCATTGCTATTAACTAAACCACCCAACAAGGAATCCAAGGATTTCTATAATGTGGTTAAAATGGTTAATAAGTTATCCAATGAAGTGGTGGACCTTAAAGAGAGTGTTGAAAAAGGATCATCAAATTCATGAACTTTCCACCCATTTTTTAAGAAACCAGAAAACCCACCACAATCGCCTGAACCACCACACATGGATTTTAACTTAGATAGTTTCAGTAACGACATGTATTTCTCCTATCATCAACAAAATCACCCCAAACGAATGTGTCCTCACTGGGTCAACTCCATGACCTTGGTAATCAACCAGTTGTTGTATCAACAGAGTTTAGATGATGAAATCCATGCACTATATCCTTATGATACTAGTAACGAAAACCCCCTGGAATCCACTATGCCCTTTTGGTACTAGTGTGTAGAATCAAACGATGAACAAATTGAATAAATCCTTGTAGGATATACACAAGTGGATAAAGTAATTTCCCTGAAAATATATAACTTGTGAAACAAAGTTCTAGCATCTGAACCCATGTCCTCCAAAGAAGAAACCATCTCCCTTAGAAAAACAACACCTCCCCATGTTATCCCGAAACAAAGCAACACAGTTCTAGAAAAAACTAATAATAAAACTAGAAAGTATGTTATGGAAAATAAAGATAAACCAAGCATGTCTAACACTAATGGAAATAATGAAAAGGTGATTCAGGGAAAATATGGACAAGATAATACCAACTCAAATTCGCAAGTCCTAGATTATAATCTAATTGAAGACATGAAGACAGTTAAAGCTAATATTTCCATGTTTAATATTTTCTCCCTCCCACAATAACATGAACTTCTAAATGATTCTTTCAAACTCCATGCGACTCAAACAAAATGTATTGTAGCTGCTGGAAGCCTAATCCCTGGAAAAGATGCATACAAAATCCACAAAGTAGAGATAATAACAACTACAAACGCAACAAACATAGGCATCTTTTTGAAATATCAGGTACAACATTTTTCTTCTTACTTATGAATTTTTTTATTTTTAATGTACACAATTGTTTAAAAAATTATTGTGCCTCTTCCAATATCATTCCTTTTTCTGTTTGCCAAAAAAATAAATGGTGTCCCACAAATAAAGAAAACCAAGATCATCTAGTTAGATAGAATGGATATTAAAGTGAAAGGGGAACTCAAGGATGTATTAATCATATTTTCATCCGACCCCATAGTTCATCATACTATAGACATAGTTGTGGTAGACATACTAGAGAGTTATGGTTTGACCTTGAGTAGAATTAGTCAACCAAACTTCAAGGTTATTTCACTACTGATTGGTCTCATCTGTGTCTACCCTATAAAGGATTTATGTGATCCGTCAGGATTTTTCGAAATGACTATGGTTGAGTTTTATTTGCATGAATTAATTGACCATTGGGAAACTTAACGAAAGAACGAGAAAAGAGAATGAATTATACAACCATAAACATAATTGAAGATCTCAAAAACAATGAGAAACAACAAACCATTATTCACAGAGGTTGATAACGGAGTTCGGCAACTTTGCCTACGTCTCCGGGCCTTTTTCTCTTGTGGGGGAGGATTTTTATTTCTGTTCGAAAGATTATTAGTACATCTTTACAGTGCCTATTGGCTTCTAGACTGATATGGTCTTGTTCTCCATGATCTCTAGAATCTTGCACAACTTACGGCACCTGAAACGGATGTATCGAACTCTCAGAAATCGTCCGACAGCATCTCTACCTCAACAGCTTCCTTGCCTCAAACTGGCTTAGACCTGCCTTTGCCTCAGCATCTCTGCTCTCCAAAACCGTCCAAAAGCTTTCCAAATCTGACCAAATGGCCTCAACATGGCCCTGGTTAAATAGTTGGGAAAGTTGGTTTCAATCTCCAACTTCCTCCCAAGAATTAGGCTCTAAAAAAGCCCAATAACTCCCAAAATAGAGTTAATTACATTAAAAAAAACAAGAAGTGGTCATAAAACCCACTTTAACCATATAATAGTTACATAACGGGCTTTAAGGCCCCCTTGGTTGGGCGCGCGCCCCCTTGGACGGTCATATGCAAGTTCATATGGCTAAGCGCTTAGCCCAAAGGGCTAGCGCTGGCCCCAACTCCAATAACACCCGGTCGCATGTCTTTTACATATGGCTATGGGCAGAACCGTGGGCTCAAATCCGCGCCCCTTTACACATTAAATGCGGGTCACATGCATAAGGTTAGTCCATAGGGCCATGGCTGGTGGCTTCCCGCGCATTCCAAAACCTCTGCGCTCCCTTCCATATAAACCATGGGCATATGCAGTAATAAAACCGGGGTCGGGGCCAAGCCCCGACCCGACCCCCCGCAGCTTATAACGCAAACAAACGTTAAATACAATTTTTGCCGCTCCCGTAAAAAGTCCGAAACAGTGGTGTAATGGCAACGGATACTTGGTTAAGGCGTGAACGGAGGTGGAGGTCTGGGGTTCGAATCCTCCGGGCCATAAACTATTTTGACATAGCCTTTATTGGCTAAACCCAGGGTGCCACGTGGTAGCCCGTGATTGGGCCACGTGGCACCATAACAACCAATCAAACCTTGACACGTGTCAGCTTCTGATTAGTCCACGTCAGCTCTACCGTACGCCACGTCATCTTCCACATCAGCTCTATCGTACGCCACATCATCTGCTCGGTCAGCCTTCCACGTCATCCGTCGTACGATGCTAACATCATCCCGTGCCACGTGTCACCCTTCCAGTGGTGACACGTGTCACCTCGGGATTGGTCCAACCGTACGCTGAAAAATCCAAAACTGCCTGACACGTGTCACTGCCTGAGGCTGCCACGTGTCCTGTACGGACACCGCCACGTGTCATCTCCTTAGACTGCCATGTGTCACCTGTACGAACGTGCCACGTGTCCTGTACGGACTGACACGTGTCCTGTACGGACAGGTACAGTCAGCATCCCAAAATTTTGCCTGTTTGGCTCGGCGGACAGAATGCGATATCTTCTTCATACGGACTCCGTTTGCGATAAAAATTATATCACCAGAATCAGGAAGACGAGCCGTATGCAATGGTGTTGGTTTCGTCGGATTCTGAGCACTTTCATTTTTGAGCATTTTTTATGCCCTGACAGTCTGCTGAATCCGATTTCAAATCACACCTCCCAACAATAAGACCTTTTGGTCCCCAAAAGGTTACTGACCACTCGACAAGCTTGGAATAGGCCACCCGACTTGCTCCTTGTCTCTGAAAGATGATTACATCAGGGGAAGAAAAACACAATGAAGCTGAGACATCCACTTCTGGCAGAACCAAGTGACTGCTTTCTTTCCTTCACGATGTTCTTCTTGCTTCGCTGGCAATCCTTCCTCCTTCGTGGGTGCATGCAAAATCCTTTTGTCCTTCCTGGGACGAAGCTCCGGATTAAGCTTCCAACAGCTAGCCTTTTGATGTCCACTCTTGTTGCAAAACGTACAACGAGTTTTCGGCATCCAGACCTGCTTAACCTTCTCCTTTTTCCGTTGTGGACTTGAGCCTTTACGTCGTGTTTCCTTCTTGGACGACATAGGTTTCCTGTGCAAAGTTTGTCTCTTCCAACACTTGGCAACACAATGCTTAGGTGAATGACAGTAAGTACATGGATAAAGTTTCCACAAGTTCCGGTTTATTTGATTATGCTTGTTATAATCAAAAGGAGAATTAACAAAAACATGACCATTATACCTTCCATGCTGATCTTCACCTTTCTTTGGAGACAACTTTCATTCACTACCACAACCCTGAAATGATGCCTCATTTCCCTTTGTGAAGTGTTCTTGCAATGTCTTAAGTTGGCCATTTGAAGCTTTGCTTGCTTCTGAAGATTTGGAACCCATCTTGGAAGACTCTCCAAGGTCCCCTCTTTCAGATCCCAATCCTAAGTATCGAGGCCTTTCCTCAACCTCAATGGGATTTACAATGCCTTGACCTTGACGTCCAAGGCCCTTTCCTTTTTCATAACCCATCTTGGTTAATATTCTTAAACCTACACCTTTTGTGTGTTTTTTGAATTCGCCAAAAAGAACTTGATGAGTAGGAGGAAAATTTGATGAGAAACCTTCACTGCATACCTCAGATATGTTGTCTGAAACAGATGTAGAATGCACCTCCTTCAATGCTTCTTTTCCTTTGTTGTTCTTTGAAGATTTTACTTGAACCATGCTCTTTCGTTCCAAGTAGTCTTCATACAACACCTTCACCATCTCGGCCATGGCAAACACCGAATCTCTGAACTTCTTCTCGTCTTCAAAAATTCCTCCTGTAGATGCCATTTTCCTCCTTGAGATGTTCTCTTCCCTGGCTAACATGCAAAACTCAAATCCAAACATCAACTAGCTCTGATACCACTTGATCCGTCAGGATTTTTCGAAATGACTATGGTTGAGTTTTATTTGCATGAATTAATTGACCATTGGGAAACTTAACGAAAGAACGAGAAAAGAGAATGAATTATACAGCCATAAACATAATTGCAGATCTGAAAAAAAATGAGAAACAACAAACCATTATTCACAGAGGTTGATAACGGAGTTCGGCAACTTTGCCTACGTCTTCGGGCCTTTTTCTCTTGTGGGGGAGGCTTTTTATTTCTGTTCGAAAGCTTATTAGTACATCTTTACAATGCCTATTGTCTTCTAGACTGATTTGGTCTTGTTCGCCATGATCTCTAGAATCTTGCACAACTTACGGCACCTGAAACGGATGTACCGAACTCTCAGAAATCGTCCGACAACATCTCTACCTCAACAGCTTCCTTGCCTCAAACTGGCTTAGACCTGGCTTTGCCTCAGCATCTCTGCTCTCCAAAACCGTCCAAAAGCTTTCCAAATCTGACCAAATGGCCTCAACATGGCCCTGGTTAAATAGTTGGGAAAGTTGGTTTCAATCTCCAACTTCCTCCCAAGAATTATGCTCTAAAAAAGCCCAATAACTCCCAAAATAGAGTTAATTACATTAAAAAAAACAAGAAGTGGTCATAAAACCCACTTTAACCATATAATAGTTACATAACGGGCTTTAAGCCCCCCTTGGTTGGGTGCGCGCCCCCTTGGACGGTCATATGCAAGTTCATATGGCCAAGCGCTTAGCCCAAAGGGCTAGCGCTGGCCCCAACTCCAATAACACTCGGTCGCATGTCTTTTACATATGGCTATGGGCAGAACCGTGGGCTCAAATCCGCGCCCCTTTACACATTAAACGTGGGTCACATGCATAAGTTTAGTCCATAGGGCCACGGCTGGTGGCTTCCCGCGCATTCCAAAACCTCCGCGCTCCCTTCCATATAAACCATGGGCATATGCAGTAATAAAACCGGGGTCGGGGCCAAGTCCCGGCCCGACCCCCCGCGTCTTATAACACAAACAAACGTTAAATACAATTTTTTCCGCTCCCGTAACAAGTCCGAAACGGTGGTGTAATGGCAATGGATACTTGGTTAAGGCGTGAACGGAGGTGGAGGTCAGGGGTTCGAATCCTCCGGGCCATAAACTATTTTGACATAGCCGTTATTGGCTAAACCCAGGGTGCCACGTGGCAGCCCGTGATTGGGCCACGTGGCACCATAACAACCAATCAAACCTTGACACATGTCGGCTTCTGATTAGTCCACATCATCTGCCACGTCAGCTCTGCCGTACGCCACGTCATCTGCCACGTCAGCTCTGTCGTATGCCACGTCATCTGCCACGTCAGCTCTGTCGTATGCCACGTCATCTGCTCGGTCATCCTTCCACGTCATCCACCGTACGATGCTGATGTCATCCCGTGCCATGTGTCACCCTTCCAGTGGTGACACGTGTCACCTCGGGATTGGTTCAACCGTACGCTGAAAAAGCCAAAACTGCCTGACACGTGTCACTGCCTGAGGCTGCCACGTGTCCTGTACGGATGCTGTCACGTGTCATCTCCTGAGACTGCCACGTGTCACCTGTACGAACGTTCCACGTGTCCTGTACGGACTGACACGTGTCCTGTATGGGCTGTACGGACAGGTACAGTCAGCATCCCAAAATTTTGCCTGTTTGGCTCGGTGGACAGAATGCGATATCTTCTTCATACGGACTCCGTTTGCGATAACAATTATATCACCGGAATCAGGAAGACGAGCCAGATGCAATGGTGTTAGTTTCGTCGGATTCTGAGCACTTTCATTTTTGAGCATTTTTTATGCCCTGACAGTCTGCTGAATCCGATTTCGGATCATTATGCCAATAAAATCTAGGTTGACAGTGAAGAACATGTGAAGCACACAATGACGAAATTGGAGGGTTAAAATGAGCCCATAATATTTTCTAATTTCGTTTTAGGGAATTATTTTTGGGAAATTGATTATGGTTGTTATGAAGCTCAGACTTCCAAAATACCATCAGAACTACAATCAAGCCTCTGTCCACGAGTACATAATGGCACATGTCCAATACTTACTAACTTAGGATTTAGTTTGACTAACAAAAATAACACCCCTRACATGTGGACCTTGTTCTTTGATGGTTCTAAAAAACATGATGGAGCCGACATAGGATGTGTACATGCTATGAGGAAAATATCTCTATGGAATGCGATAAAGCACAATAGACRGAATGGAATGTAGAAATAATTTGTAATCCCAAATATGTTATATAAATGAAATGCTATCAAGACAAGGCCAATAACCTACCTCATCTGGACATTTGATGAAGACCATCGTTGAGCACACAGCTCAAAGGTTTATACYTGCAACTTGTCTGGATACACAATCATATGGTGACAATATATAGTGTTAGCATATATATTAGCATAATCCATTAACATTAATGAAAAATATTCCCATGGAATAATAATTCAAATATTTTCAAGATATCAATTGGACGAGAAAATAGTATTTCTATTAAAATAATCAATAAAAGTATATATGTGACAAAGTTTTGTAATGACACATATCAGAACCGAGAAACTAAGTCCCTCCAGTTGGGCCTCCACCACTTCAATCCTCCATCAAAGGCAATCTCATATAAAGGAGTCAATGGGGTTCTCCATCAAAAGAAGGAAGAGCTTGGGGGATGAACAAGGAGTTCAGACTTTCAAGAATAAAGGGATGCATACTCAATATGAAGTGAAATTTATCGAGAGTGTATTTTCTCTCAAAGTTGAATTTTATCCCTTTCAAAGGCTTGGATATGGCTTAATTTATAGCCTTCAAATGGAACTGAAGGGATGAGTCAGAGAGTTTTCAGTATATGGAAGGTCAAGGATCATGGATCTCATGACATGACATGGAAACCCTACATAATTTTGCATTTTCATCACCAAACCTGATGTACACAGGTTGTAGAGGAGAAACCTGTGTATACGTTTGTTGTCTAATAGATAGGGAACACATATGTGAAAAAAAACGATTTTTTGGCTCTAGAAGGTACAAAAGGGGACTTCAAGTCTCCATAAGGAAATCAAAAGGCCATCCAAGCAAGTTGCATGGGGTGAGGCAAAATTTGTTGTAATAGTACTGATTGATCCCAACCTTGGAAAAATGTTTATATCATGTCATTTAGATTTTGAATGCACCAACAACATTGTTGAATATGAAGTCTTAGTGCAAGGCCTTAAAAAGGCCATTGACCTAAAGGTAAAATATCTTAAAGTGTTTGGTGATTCTGAGATCATTGTTCAATAGGTAAGAAATACTATTCATTGCATGTCTTTACATATAAAATACTATCAGCAAGAGGTATGGAATTTGATTTATTCATTTGATGCATTTAATATTCATTCTATACCTCGTGATCAAAATATAGATGAAGATATTTTGGCCAATGCAACATCTATATTTAATTCTCTTGATGATTTTTTTTCGGTTTAAATGATGTTTAGGCCATCCCTACCAGACAATGTCACGAGTTGGAGAGTGTTTGACAATGATTTACAAATTATCAACTTTCTTACTAGTTCAAACATGTTCCAATATTTAGTAAATTATGATGAAGTAAATCAACAAGAGTTATAAAATCATCGTAAAGGAAATAATAAGGTGAAGATAAATTTTGTTCCAAAGAACGTTTTGACTATTGAAAAGTTATTTGATTTACAATCCAAGTTCAGAAGGCCAACCAATACAAATACCAACAACTCTACTATGATGCATTTCTTGGGCAATATGGGAACATATAAACATCCTAAGTATGTTAACTTGGGCACACATTGCTCATATTCAGAAAAACCAACATTCACAAAATTATTCAAGAAGTACTAGGGTAAAATCATGAAGATGGGTGTCTATTTTGCTTGATTTATGAGAAACAAAAGTATATTTTCACAAGTTGTTCAACTTCCGGCATACAAAAGTATTTTTTTTATTTAGAATTTCACTTTACAATAAAAAAAAAACTTGTAAAGAATTTTGTTAGTTTTCCAATGACTATTTTTCAAATTTTGTTTATTAAGTTTTGATATGTCAAATTGACAATTGTTTAAAAGTATTTTCCTTAAACATGAAAGGAATGATAATGAGTTATTTCCCCCCCCCAACAATATATCTATTATTAAACTTTTGTTTTTAACAAACAAAATATACTGCAACAATCTATAAAGACTCTATTTTATTATGACTATAATTTTGAATCTAACGGATGAATATTATAATTTCTAGAATTTTTTGAAGTTGACCAAGCTGAAAACATTGCAGATTTTAAACACATGTTTTCCCCCACCTTGTATCTATCATATTTTTTTACTTAAAAGTAAAATCTAAAGATACCCTTTTGAAAATAAGAGTTTAAGGATTATGAATATAAAATTTTCTAAATTTTCCACTGTGTATTTTTAGAGATATGGATATTTCATTTCACTAAATCATAATGTCTTCCGAAAATATTATGCAATGATATTTTTTAAAAATTAAATAAAATTAGATAAAAATAATTAAAATAAAAACAAATTATAGGAATTGAAAGTAGATTCAATTTTTCAAATGATGGTGTCATTTTCGAAACCAAATTCTGAGTATTTGCAGGAGTCTGCAACCTCCAAAGTTCAGGTAAGATTGGGGGAATTCTCTGGTTTCTGGATACAGTCCCAAGTTTAGTTTTTGGACGAAAGAATCTTTCGGCCGAAAACATATTCTTTCGACCGAAAAAATAAATTCTAACGGAATTCGTCAAAATTAAACGGTTTCCAAGGTTTTCGACCGAAAAAACCTTGTTTCGGCCGAAAGATGGTTGAGTGAATTCTATCAGCTGGAAAAAA
>ML790439.1:203975-227999 GCA_009831015.1 Picea engelmannii
GTTATGATTTAAAGGTGGATGCATGCATGATTTAAGTTGAGAACAAAGTAGAGTTGGATCAGTGGATCTGAAGGTAGAGCGACGAACTCCTTAGCACAGGAGAAAACTCGACGGAAAGTGGCATATCCTTGGTGATTCACTTGCAGAGAATATCTTCTAGCGATGGAGAATCCGTTGGCAGAGACCTACCTCAATGAAGCCAAGAAATTAGATAGTTCGAACTTCATTAACTGGAAATTCAAGATGCAGATGCTCATGGAAGGCTATGGTGTCTGGAACATTGCAAAGGGAACTGAACTGAAACTTGATGTGGTTGTAGGTGCGACAAAAACACAAATCCAAGATTGGGAGAAGCGCAAAAACAAGGCAAATGTATTGTTGTACATGTCAGTTAAAGATAGCATAATTCCACATATTAGACAAGCTACAACTTATGCTACAACATGGACAATGCTTAAAGCATTGTATGAAACTAGCAACACAAATCACATTTTGTTTCTGAAAACTAAATTGCTAGGCATTAAGATGGATGTAAATGAATCTATTATTTCATTTTTGGGTCGTATTAAAGAGGTGAAAGACAAGCTAGTAAATATAGGGGAAACTGTTTCCAACACTGATCTGGTCACTATTACCTTAAATGATATTCTAGAAGATTATCATATGTTCATAACAGGTCTTGCAGCAAGGGAGAAACCTCCTACGTTTGAAGAATTGATAGGTATTTTGTTGCAAGGGGAACAGAGGCGCGGGAATCTGAAGCCTCCGAGTAAATATTTGGCACTGTGGTCAAATAATAGATCTGTGAGAGGGAGATCAGGAGTAAGAGGCAGAGGAGGCAGTTCATGGTAGAGAGGCGGTTCATGGAAGAGAGGCAGTTCATCACAGAGAAGACAATCTCCAAATCAAGGTATGCAATCTGACATGAATGAGTCAAAGAGTTTTTTTTATTGCGGTCGACCTGGACATATTGTTAAAGATTGTCATAAGAAGAAAAGTGACGAGGCTAGGAATAAACCTAGAACACATTTAGGTCATTATGTAGAAAAATATTTAAATCAAGATCTCAGATTATTTATTGCTAGTGATGATATTGATGAAGCCCTGAATGTTGACTCATGGTATCTTAGGCTGTTTATGTCTAACATTGCTTTATCTACTGAAACAAATGATTATGATGCCTAGTTTGTGGATTCTGGAGCATCAGTACATATGACTTGTAATAAAAATTGGTATGCTAATTTTAAAGAAACACATAATGGTACCAACATATATCTTGGAGATGACCGTGCTCATTATATCAATGGATATGGAGACATTCCCGTGACATTGTCGAATGGTACTGTTCGTCACATTCACAATGTGGTGTATGTGCCAGGAATAAAGAAAAAATTGATCATTGTGTCCACCATTACAGATCAGAACTTGAAGGTTGAATTCTTCAATAATTATTTCATAGTGAAGGATCTGTTGGACCACTTCCAAACTATTGCAACGGGAGTCAAAGAAGGAGTTCTATACAAACTTGATGTTACCAGCAAAGCACATCATGCACTGACTTCTATAGCTATGCCAACAGAGATTCTTTGGCATCAAAGGTATGGACACATCAATCATCCTGATTTATTGTTATTACAGAAAAAGAATATGGTTGAAGGACTTCCCATGTTAAAGAATGAGAAGGTTGCTTGTGATGGATGGGCATTAGGAAAGATGCACAGAGATGAATTCCCCTCTAGTCCTGATAAGAAAAAGAGAGATGGGTTAGATCTTGCGCATACTGATGTTTGTGGGCCTATGTAGACTAGGTCTTTAGGAGGTGCATTTTACTTTCTGTTATTTATTGATGATTTCACGAGATACACATGGGTTTACTTCCTTAGACGAAAAAGTGATGTTTTCGAGTACTTTAAGGAATTCAGAACCATGGTGGAAAAGCAGACAGGAAAATCCATCAAAATCCTCTATTCAGATCAAGGGGGAGAGTATAAATCAGGGGACTTCAACAAATATTGCAAAGATAATGGAATAGTAGAGTAGTTTACAGTACCTCACACTCCACAACAAAATGAAGTCGCTGAAAGGAAAAACAGAACTCTGGTAAAGTGTGCACACAGTATGATGAAAGGTAAGAATCTCTCAAATGCATTTTGGGTTAAAGCCATAAATAGTGCAGTTTATTTAAAGAATAGAAGTCCAACAAGGTGTCTTGATAATGTTACTCCTTTCGAAGCCTTGTATGGTTCCAAACCTACAGTTAATAATTTAAAAGTATTTGGGTGTAAGGGTTTTTCTCATATTCCAAAGGAGAATAGGAGGAAATTGGATGCTAAAGCCATTAAATGTATTTTCATTGGGTATTGTTCTGAATTTAAAGCATACAAACTATTTGATCCTGTTACTCACAAGGTATTTGCAAGTAGAGATGTACTTTTCCATGAGCAGGAAGCAGGAAATCATGATGACAACAGTCATGAGGAACGATAGAGACTTCTTTATGAAGGAGTTAAAGAAGAGAAACAACAACAGTAACCCACACAGCAGCAGCCATCCCCACAGCGACAACAGCAACAACAGCAAGAAGGAATCAGTGATATGAACAATTCAAGCAGTCACAGTTCACCTAGAGGTGAAGACAAATCTTCACAAAGTGGGGAGGAAGATAATCAATTGAGAAGATCTTCAAGACAGACTCGGCTTCCTGAGAGGTATAAATACTATGCCCTAATGAGTACCATTTCAAATTTCATAGAACCCATGAGTTTTGATGAAGCTAATGAACATGATGAATGGAAAAATCCAATGGGGGAAGAATATGAATCTATAATGAAAAACAATACTTGGGAATTGACTAAATTGCCTAAACATAATAAGCCCATTGGATGCAAATGGATATACAAACCCAAGTTTAAATCAGATGGTAGTATAGATAAGTATAAGGCTAGACTGGTGGAAAAGGGTTATTCACGAACAGAAGGCATTGATTATGCTGAAACATTTTCACCAGTAGCTAAATTGAATACTATCAGAATGTTAATTGCTTTAGCTACAAAGTACCATTGGAAGTTGCATCAATTAGATGTTAAATCTGATTTTTTGAATGGTGAGTTAAAGGAAAAGGTTTACCTTACTCAACCTGAAGGGTTTTTTGAAAAGGGGCAAGAACACTTAGTGTGTAAGTTAAAGAAAGCATTGTATGGACTAAAACAGGCACCTAGGTCATGGTATGAAAAGATAGACTCTTTCTTTCTTCAACAGGGTTTTATGAGGAGCAAAAGTGATCCAAATCTGTATACCAAATTTGATGAATAGGGGTATATAGTATCGATTTCATTATATGTTGATGAATTAATAATTACAGGAAATGCAGAGAAGTTAATTGATGAAATGAAGGAGTAGTTATCAAAGGTATTTGAAATGAAAAATCTTGGTGAGTTACATTACTGCCTAGGTCTTGAAGTTTGGAGAAATTCAGGCCAAACTTTTGTTTGTCAGAGTAAGTATATCAAAGAAATACTTAAGAGATTTAAAATGGATCAGTGTAAGTCTTCTACTATTCCCATGCAACATAATGCGAAACTTTCTTGTGATGATGGTTTGAAGGAGGTGAATGGCACTGTGTATAGACAAATGGTGGGTAGTCTGAATTATCTCACCATAACCAGACCTAATATTTCATATTATGTGAGTGTGTTAAGTCAGTTCATGGAGAAACCTCATGAAAGCCATTGGAATGTAGCAAAGACAATACTCAGGTATCTAAAAGGTACACTTGATTATGGTATTAAATATACTGATGCATATGATGTTGAGTTGACAGGTTATTCAGATTCTGATTGGGCTGGCAATCTGGATGATCGAACATCAACCACTGGATATGCGTTCAACATTGGATCTGGGGTTGTTTCATGGAGCAGTAAAAAGAAACCTACTATATCTTTGTCTTCTACTGAAGAAGAATATAAAGCCTTGTGTGCAACAACTTGTGAATATATTTGGTTAAGAAGACTTCTTCAATATGTTCGAGAAGAACGAAAGGAACCTACGATGATCAGATGTGATAATCAAATTTCAATCAGTATTGCGAAGAATCCAATTTTTCATGCAAGGACAAAGCATGTTGAAGCTCAATACCATTTTGTTAGAGAAAAGTTGCAGTCAAATGAAATAACTCTTGTGTATTGTAATACTAGTGAAAATGTTGCTGATATTTTCACTAAGCCTCTTGGAAAAATTAAGATTGAGTTTTTTAGGGAGATGTTAGGTGTAGAAGTCAATCCATTCTCCATTAAGGGGGAGTCTTGGAAATAATGGAGTAAGCGCCAGTTGTAAGCACCAGTTGTAAGCTTCAGTTGTGAGAGTTAGTTGTAGGCGTGTTAAGAGTGAGTTCATAGTTAAGAGTCTAGTTTTCTTTGGTTTGCATGTAACCGACTCGGTAGAGTCTTTTCCTATATAAGGATGTAATCCGTCTTCATTGAATAATAGAGAAGTGAGCGTAACCTCACCGTGTGTTTGTTTTGTTTCGCATATTTTATCTACTTAACCCAACAATTTCGTTTCTTGATGTTGATTGACCAGACTTGTCTTTGCCTTTTTCTAATTAAAGGCGTTCCCTTTCCAAACAAATTCTAGAAGGAACGAGAAGGCGTGTTCAAGGTGTTTTTTTCTGATAGAACCCTGGATTTCTGTACTCACAAAATACATTATTAAATATATTTGTTTGTTCAGATGTCACATAATTCACATTAACTACGCTTTGTATTATCTCACCATGTCATAATCTTTCATAAAATACAAAAGACATAGGCATGATGACGAAAGTAGTGATTACAGGCAAAAACGTAATATTTATTATTTATTAATATGTAATAATATAGTTGAATCTGCGTAGTGAAATGTACTATCATAATGGTAGCAGTGTTTATATTAATATTCATGATGGTGATGATATCTAGGTCAATGCCACCTCCACCAGGGGCTCATGCCAATATAACAACAACAGATCAACATCAGAAGAGAAGGAGAACAAAATTACAGAAGAAAACTTATCCTATTCTTTTGTATACGAAGTTACAAGAAGAACAAAGGCGGTAAAGGTAAAGCCACAGCCGAAGGAGGGGGAGACTAGATAGATGAAGAATAGGACGGCCCGACAGTACAGAGGAGTCAGGCAGTGCCCATGGAGAAAGTTCGCTGCAGAAATCAGAGACCCCGCCAAGAAGAGAGCTCGAGTTTGTCTGGGCACTTTCAAAACCGTCGAAGAGGCCGCTCTCGTATATGACTATGCCGCATTCAAGATGCGAGGATGCAGGGATCTGGTTGATTTCCCCCTCTCCCTCGCTTCCAATTTAGAGAATGGATCGGTCGTAGTTCACATGGAGTACAAGAGGAAGAGAGGGAGGAAAGAATCGGCAGAGAATTGGAGTGGAGGAGTTGGGCACATGTGATTGGATGAGCTTCCATCGCATTTCACAATAAAAAATATAACAAGGCAAGTAAAAGGGTTGCTTATTTCCTGGTCCTTTTTCCCTGGGTGATTTTTAAAAGCATTTTCGCGTGCTGATAATGCAGTGTTGTTTGGAATATAAATTGCCTTTGAAAACTTGCTTAAATGATACAAGTTCACAATGAAGATATTTCATCTTAAAATTTTTAAATTTTGTCTCAAGTTTTTAAAGTTTATTCATTTGTCTTATGAACTTCAAATATCTTTTATTCTAGTTACCCAAGTCACGGAGACAGATATAGCAAAAAAAAATTCATAAAAATAAATAAATAAATAAATGGTAACCCTAAACAGCTTTATGCTCATTTATTATGATAGTAGCCCTAAACAACTTTATGCTCATTTATTAGAATGCCTTTACCAAGCTCCTTCTATTTTCAACTTTTAGCATTCCTGTAATATAATTCATAATTTAATAAATGTATTTTAAATATATTAATTAATTAATATGTTAAAATTGTTTTATTCCATTTAAGTATGTTTGTAAAAAGGTCTTATGTTCAGATTTAAAAAAAAAACATTAAATTTAATAACTTATATTTATATTTACTAACTATTTTTTTTAAATATTTATTCATATATAGTCGAAACCCCAAGTAAACGTAACCGTAACAAGTAATGGACATTCTAGCAAACACACACACACACACACACACACACACACACACACACACACACACACACACACACACACATATATATATATCCTTTATGGTTAGATGAGGACCTTGTTTTATCTAATATCTACAAAAGAAGCTCTGAAGACCTAATTGAGAATATCTCTCAAGACCTAATAATTTGCAATGGAGTAATAAAGTGGCCAAACTCCAACCAGATGACTTGTATGCATGGGCTAGGTAGTAGTGTTGTATATCCATGTTTCCCACCAAATAACAACTTTTAACCTTTTAAATGACCATGAACCCAATTGTGATCATAGACCTTTAACCCTAACTCTAAAAGTTTCCATGAATAGGAGAGCATTGAAGATAATTTTGATAATAAAAAACAATTGAGCTTTGAAAAAAGTAAAGTTGACATTTTCTTAAAGGATTTAAATAGTAAATTACATCTCCTAACTTATAAAGAAACATTGAAGAACTCTATCATAATTTTACAACTACCTTTTCCACTTCTATTAACAAGTTCTCTTTCAAGGTGTCCTCTAAAAAGAATAATAAAATGCCCAACCCTTGGTATGATAAAGAATGCAAAATTGCTAGGAAATCCATTAGGTGTGCTTCTAATGATTCCTTAAAACTCATACGTACAAATCCCTAATTAAAGGAAAAAAATGTACTATATCAATAAAAGGAAAGGGAAACTTTCACAACTATCTAAGTTGGATCCTAAGAAGTTTTGGAGCCAAATTCTAAACCACAATACTAAAGAAAATAATATGATTCCCTAAAGGTATTGAAATTCATACCTTAAAAGTCTTTACGAGTTCCCTAATGCCATGTACACCATTCCTATTATCCCTAAAAATGATGTAGTTTTTTCTTTAGATGACATAGAGTTTGGAGTTAATCGGCTTGCAAATGGGAAAGCTATGGACATTGAAGGTTACCAAGATGAAATTTTTAAAATCGGAGGGCCTATCCTTATCCCTCACATACACAAACTCTTCAATTTAGTAGTCATACAGGGCTTCCCTAAACCCTGGATGCAAAGCCTCATTATTCCTATTTTTTAAAGTGGGGATAGAAACATTCCCTCTAATTATAGGAACATTATGATTAGCTCGATTTTAGCCAAGATTTATGGAATTATTTTGGAAAAGAAGATTAGTCTTTGGCTAGAAAGTCACAATAAAAGAAATAAAGGCCAGGCAGGGTTTAGGATATATCATTCAACCGTGGACCATCTTGTTACCTTTAGGATCATTGCAGAGGAGTTTCACAATACTAGAACCAATCTTTTTTGTTTTTTTGTTGACTTTAGAAAATATTTTGACATGGTTCCTACAAAAAAACTTTGGAATAGGTTGGAAGAGATAAACGTGTCTCTCGAGTTGAGAGTTCCTGCAATAAGAATATATGAGAACATTATTGCTAAGTTTAAAAACACTTAGGGATGGAAGAAAGAGGTGAATTGTGAAAATGGAGTCAAACAAGCTTGTCCCTTGTCGCCTACCCTTTTTGGCATATACATTGACAAGTTAGAAGATTGTTTGGAAAAAGAAGGTTGTGTTGGCCCTACTCTCGCTGGTATAGTCATTGATGTTCTTCTTTATGATGATGATATCGTTCTTATGGGAAAGAGTCTCCATGATCTTGAGTACAAACTAAGAATCCTCAACTATTTTTGCTCCAATATGGGTATGACTGTTAATATTGGTAAGACTAAGGTCATGATTATTAAATCCAATAAAATCACTTATGATACCTTCGTATATGACAACAAAAACTTGGAGGAAGTGATTTCATACAAATATCTTGGAATTGATATTCACCACAAGATCAGGTGGAATTATAGCATTGAGAAAAGGATTATTGGGGGATGGAAAGCTTATTATGGGATTGAAAACAGTTGTAATTCATCCAATCTTTGGATTTTGGATAAGAAGAAACTCCTCTTTGAGACTCACTTTACACCTGTTATTCTTTATGGATGTGAATTCTGGGGCTGTAGTATCTCTTGTGAATCATGGATAAAGATAGAGAGAATACAAAAGAATTTTATAACCTATAATCACATAATTAAAGGAAATACATCCTATCCCATCCTCCTCTTAGAAACAAGCATATCCTCCATTGAGAGCATGACTATGACTAGATCCCTAATGTATAAGAAAAATTTAAACAACATAGGAGACGATAGGCTTCCTAAAATTGCTTCAAAATCGAGTTGTAACCAACATTGACTCAAGTGAGGATGGCGTAAAGATGCCAAGTCTTGGCTAAACTATTGGGGAATCATGAAAGACACCATTTTGCAGAATAAATATACTATTAAAAATATCATCAAATCGAAATTTAAGGAGAAAATGTGGTGTGATAAAGAGTTAGAGGAAAAAAGAAAGTTAAGGTATTATAAGGATGTAATCAACCCTAATCTAGAAGATCAAAATTATCTATATTTTTTGGCGTGTGTAAAGAAAAAAATAAGCATTGCTAAGATAAGAACAAATTCTCATGAATTCCATAGTGAAACTAGCCATTGGTCAATTCCTAAAATGCCATGGGATGAAACAGTGTGTCACCTTTGTGAAACTAAGAAGGTTGAAGATGAAAAACACTTTATTTTAGATTGTCTATCCTATACCCATATTATATCTCATTTTCAAAATATATGTCACACTACCAACCTTCCTAACCTCTTAACTCAACAAAACTATGGTGATGTTGGAAAACTTCTCTAAATTCTTTTTGAGCACATAAACAAAATTATAAATAATCACAAGTAATCACTTACCCTCTTGAGGTATGATATACCAATTCGGTCTTTGTAACATCCCGCTCTGGCGCACTGAGAAAACTTATTCTTTGAGGACACTTGCTCGCAAGTGATTTGGACTTTTATGATGTTAAAACATTTATCCTTGATTATGATGCGTTATGATAGATGACATGATGTTTTACTGCTTTGACGTAGACAGGTGCTTTTGACTCAGTTTTATTGAGTGTGCAGGGTTTTGGACCTTGAGGATGCAGAGGGCCAAGGCATCGATGGAACCCCTTGGACTCTGGATTGAGTCAGGGAGTGTGCTATTTGGGTTGATTTATTTACTGTGATATTTCATTGATTTGATGATATGATGTTGACATGTTCTGACACGATTTTTGATGATGCAGGTTGACGATATCTTGCCGACTAGACTCACATATGGAGTAAAGGGGTCACACACGATTTCTAGAGAGGTTGAGGGAGAGGTGTGGACAACAGCCCTGCCATATCCTACTAGCACTCCCGCTATGGCTCGAACTGTAGGTTAACGATTACCTAGTTCGAGAGGAATCCACGATGCTGTGGAGGAAAACTGCGACAGTCGCTCACGATGATTCTAAGGGGCGCGCAATAAGGTGGGGGCCTTATTCCTTAGAGCCCTTAGTCTCCCACAAGTTCACCTGGCGGAGTGTTGATTCCAGGGGTTATAGATGTCTACTAATCAGTCAAGTTGGCAAGTGGCACCCTTAGAGCACGTGGTGCATCATGAGGGGCACGTCGCGCAAAAGAAACATAATTTAGCGAGTGGCACCCTTGGAGCATGTGGTGCATCCTGAAGGGCACGTCGCACAAAAGAAACGAACGAGGCGAGTGGCACCCTTGGAGCACGTAGTGCGTCCTGAAGGGAACGTCGCATTGATGATGATGAAGAAACAAACCTAGATGGCCCTAAGACATTAACGCCTTAAGAAATCCTTAAACAACTTCCCTAACCAAGTGTCGCCCAGTTCAAAATCTAAGTCCTAAGTCTAAAACTTCTCTAGGGGAAAATTTTAGTCTAACCTTAAGAAAAAGACCCTAAAAATAAAAATAAAAATATAACCAAAAACCCACTTACATAATAGTTTAGTCTTCATAAAATTCTTGGGGTAAATGAAGAGAGTAAGAATTTAATTAAAAATAATGGATTTAAAAATTTCAAAGAAGAAGTTATTTATTAACTTGTGAAAGTACAAAGATATTAAATTAATAATAAAAGGGAAAGATTTAATAACGCAACGACCATTTTGGCTTTAATAAAAATGGGAAAGAAGGGAATAATAAGAATTAGGAAACTAAGTAATGGAGGAAACTTAATAAAGGAAAGATGGGAACTTATGGTAAAAAGCAAGGTCAACATAGTAAGGAATCTGCAATTAAGAAACCTGCTAATTTGAGCTAATTTAGTAACATCCTTTTTTTAGGGAAAGTATTTAAAACATGTAAGGGGATCTAGGAACACCTAGGAGTAAATTTAGGAGTGACTCTAGGTGGGTGAGGGATTTGAGAAAATTAATCAATTTAAAGAAAATATTTATTGGAGAAAAGAGGGGGATGGACGACACTTGTGCGATGGAGAATATTTAGAATATTTTATTGAAACTTAATTTAAATTGTGAATTAGGGAAAGTTGGTGGGTCTCAAAAATCTATAAAAGAAAAGGGAGATGAGGAAGAAAGGGATCGACTGATAGCGTAATGTTATGCTACCGAAATTGTGACTTGACTAATTACTTGTGGGGAGTTGGGTTTTCCCAACTTGGATAGGAGTGGTAGCTCGGCCTTGCGAGGCGAGCTGCGAAGCTAGACAGACCATATGGAGTGTGTGTGGCCCCTTTGCGGCTCGAGGGGCTAAGGGGGAAGCAAAGTACCCCTATCGATTGGCTGGGAGATACCGGTGTAGTCTCGACTGTCGACGAGGGGAGCAGCACGGAGCAGGAGCGGTACGGAGCACACGGTCATCGTTCGAGGCGGGAGTTAAGGCAACGGTATGTTTTTCATTTTGCATGATAGAAGGTATTAGGACCTTGGCCCTCTCTTATTGTTATCAACATTTTTGTATTGGCATTGTGAGATGAAAAATACTTAACTTCAATCTGCTTGGATACTCGTTGGATCGATTGGTTTTCTTTCCTTGTTCTTCGGCGATTGCAATTGTGTTACAGTTATAAAATATTTCTTCTTACTCTGTTGTTGCATGTCGGTTGGGACAATGAGGTTTTATGGCTGTGTGTATAAAMTTTTGTGGGCATTTTAACCTTTGTCGTGGGCGTTTTTGATTGTCGGGGGCGTTTTTACATTGTTGTGGGCATTTATAAACTTCTGTGGGCATTTTTACCTRTGTCGTGGGCATTTTTACATTGCCGGGGGTGTTTTTACATTGATGTGGGCGTTTATAAACTTTTGTGGGCGTTTTTACCTTTGTCGTGGGCATTTTTACATTGTCGGGGGCATTTTTACCTTTGTCGTGGGCGTTTTTACCTTTGTCGTGGGCGTTTTTACATTGTTGTGGGCATTTATAAACTTCTGTGGGCGTTTTTACCTTTGCCGTGGGCATTTTTACATTGCTAGGGCGTTTTTACATTGTTGTGGGCGTTTATAACCTTCTGTGGGCGTTTATAAATTTATGTGGGMGTTTTTATATTGATGTGGCCATTTTTAGATGACTATGGGCGTTTATAGATTCTATGGGCGTTTGCATTCACTGCCATTTTATATTACAACTCARAAATCAGAAAGGATTTGCATTCACTGACATTTTAAATTACAACTCAGAAATCAGAAAGGATTTGCATTCACTGCCATTTTATATTACAACTCAGAAATCAGAAAGGATTTGCATTCACTGCCATTTTAAATTACAACTCAGAAATCAGAAAGGATTTGCATTCACTGCCATTTAAAATTTCAACTCAGAAATCAGAAAGGATATGCATTCACTGCCATTTGAAATTACAACCCAGAATTCAGAAAATTCAAGTGTTCGCAGCCAAATTTGTTTATAAATTTAGAGATCAGAAGTTTACTTATCCATTGCCTTATATTTTTGCAAAGTCGGATATCATAATTGCTATGATTTGTTGCTAATCAACATGTAGAGACCTTTGCTTTTTGTTATTCATTGAATGCTGTCAATTTTGTCAATTCTTAAGTTTAGATTTTCGTATGATATTTAAAATCTATCGTCAATGAAGTTTGGAAAATCCGGAGTTGACCTTGATGAGTCTCATCCAAACTATTATACCATTTGGATTTGTATTATTGAATCATTGCATAAGTAGTCACAATAAAAATGCATTGTTTTAATTAAATATTTAATTTCTTATGATCCACTATCAAATTTCTACTAATCCAAGTTGAAATTGTTATGATTGTTGTGTCAGTTGAATTTAGAATTGAATTCCCTTGTTCGTCATATGATTTATAGTATTATGAAAACTAGATTGGGCACTGCAAATTTATTTGTCATTCCGGAAATATAAATTTGATAGATGTGTAAAATAACTTTGCATGCTAGAGTATATCTAATGGGGTCAGTGGAAATTTGTTGATGTTACTTACATGTTAACCTAGCGAAGTTCGACTAGCTTATTGAGGTATATTTAGTGTTGTTTTAGATGGCACCTTATGGCCTTATGGATGCAAAACCGAGGGTTTTAGTTATCGCTACTTGAGAAGTGGTTAGTATGTAGTGACTGATTGACATAGATTTAGTTTTTACGCATTGAGGATTTATGTAGTAGATGGTGGATCTAGATATTTAGTTTTTATAAAGTTATTTCTAATGATGGCTTAAACTTACTTATTCTCGAGCCCATGATTATTTAAGAATTGAATGACATGTTTCCTCTTGAATGAGACTTGCGCGCAATGGAAGAATCATGTAATGTAATGCTTCATGTTAAATGCCACGGTAATGATTTATTTTTATCATTTAATTTATTGGCAAGGTTATGGTAATATAAATGTAATGTTGATTTATTTCATGGTAAAGTTATTGTAACTTCATTTCATTGGTAGCATACAAGGAGTAATGTGATTGGTGATTGATGTTCCAGTTGCAAGGTTATTATAACATAAGATGTGAGGTCGTTAAGATAATGTTATGGTAATTTTATGGTATTTGTAACTTATAGGAGGTATTGATATTGTTAATTAATTTCAGGGTTAGTACTATAATTGGAATTGTCCAAACTCACAGTTGTATGATATCAGACTCTTCAATTGATAAAGCTAGTCGCTCAGCATATAAGTCTGTGTGTGTGATTATTTTGTGTAAAGAATCCAGTGTCGTATCAAGAGTCTCGGGCCCTTTAAAGGCAGGGTTTCCACTCTTACGACACACCTCTAAGGTCGTATCAATAGTCTCGGGCTCTTTAAAGGCAGAGTTCCCACCACTGCGACCTCCTGACAGATTTTACTAGTTTTTGCCTGAGCAGTCGTCCAAGAGCCTATCTGACATTCTCTCTCTCTCCGGAGCAAAGAACTAAGATTAAACGTCTTTCTTTCCTGTGCAGAAATAGTAAAATCTACTACTATGGATTCTTCCATCTGTATTCGTACTGTACATAACAGAATATGTCATTTAATTCTTTCAGTTACTTGTTGTGCGCCTTATGTCTTCTTGTTGTGATCATCATGGTTGCATCTTGTTATTCGTCGGGTGGTGACGTAGAGTCAAGTGTGTCTGTTCCTTTTTACACATGCGCACACACCTTAAACAAAAAATAAATAAATTTGGCACCTGTTAAAGAGTTGTTGTCCTAACGAGGATGACGTTACAGTCTTAGTGGACGTTAATCATCAGTATCATCATCGTCATCATATATATATATATATATATATGATGATGATGATGATGATGATGATTAGCATCCACTAAGACCGAATTGGTCTATGGGACCTTAAGAGGGTAAGTGATTACTTGCGATTCTTTAGAATTTTGTTTCTGTGCTCGAAAAAGATTAAGAGAAGATTTCCAAGATCACCATATGCTTTTTGAGTTAAGAGGTTAGGAAGGCTGGTAGTGTGAAAAATATTTTGAAAATGAGATCTAATATGGGTATAGGCTGGACAATCTAAGAGAAAGTGCTTTTAATCTTCAACCTTCTTAGTGTCACAAAGGTGACACACTCTTTCATCCCATGGAGTTTTAGGAATTGACCAATGCCCAGTTTCACTATGTAGCTCGTGAGAATTTATTCTTATCTTAGCAATGCTTCTTTTTTTCCTATACACTTCGAGAAATAGATAGATAATTTTGATCTTCTAGATTAGGGTTGATTACTTCCTTATAATACCTTGATTTTCTTTTTTCCTCTAACTCTTTATCACACCACATTTTCTCCTTGAATTTTGATTTGATGTTTTTTTAATAATATCTTTATTTTGAAAAATGGTGTCTTCCATGATTCCCCAATAGTTTAGCCAAGACCATACATCTTTATGTCATCCTCGCTTGAGTCGATCATAGTTATGATTTGATTTTAAAGCAATTTTAGGATGCCTCTTGTCTTCCATGTTGTTTAACTTGTTCTTATACATTATACATATCTAGTCATAGCCATGCTCTCAATGGGGGAGAGACTTGTTTCTAAGAGGAGGATGAGATAGGGCATATTTCCTTTAATTTTGAGATTATAGGTTATAAATTTCTTTTTTATTTGCTCTATCTTTTTCCAGGATTCAAGAGAGATTCTACAACCCCATAATTCACATCCATAAAGAACAACAGGTGTAACAAGAGTCTCAAAGAGAAGTTTCTTCTTATCCCAACTCCAAAGATCAGCTAATTTACAGTTTTTTTCAATCCCATAATAAGCTTTCCATCCCCCAATAATCCTTTTCTCAATGCTATAATTCCAATTGAGCTTGTGGTGAATATCAATTACAATATATTTGTATGAAGTCACTTCCTTCACGTTGTTGTTGTCATATACGAAGGCATCATAAGGGATCTTATTGTATTTAATAATCATGACCTTAGTATTATCATTATTAATAGTCATACCCATATTGGAGCAAAAATCCTTAAGGATTCTTAGTTGGTTTTCAATATCATGATGACTCCTTCCCATAAGAATGATATCATCGGTACAAAGAAGAAGATTGATGACTATACCAGTGAGAGTAGGGACAACACAACCTATTTTTTCCAAGCAATCTTCTAACTTGTAAATGTATTTGCTAAAAAGGGTAGGGGGCAAGGGACAACCTTGTTTGACTCCGATATTGCAGTTAATCTCTTTTGACTAGCCCTTAATGTTTTTAAAATTAGCAATAAAGTTCTCATACATCCTTATTGCAACACCCCTCAACTCGAGAGGTACTTTTATCTCTTCCAACCTATTCCAAAGGTTATTCCTAGAAACCATGTCAAAAGATTTTCTAAAGTCAACAAAACAACAAAAAATATTGGTTTTAGTATTGCAGAACTCCTCTGCAATGATCCTAAAGATAAAAAGATGGTCCACAGTTGAATGATATATGCTAAACCCAGTCAGGCCTTTATCTCTTTTACCGTGACTTTATGGCCAAAGGATAATCTTATTTTCCAAAATAATTCCAGAAACCTTGGGTAAAATCGGGCTAATCATAATGCTCCTATAATTAGAGGGAATGTTTCTATCCCCATTTTTAAAAATAGGAACAATGAGGCTTTTCATCCAGGGTTTAAGGAAGACATGTTTGACTGCTAAATTGAAGAGTATGTGTATGTGATGGATAAGGATTGGCCCACCGATTTTAAAAATTTCAGCTTTGTAGCCTTCAATGTCCTTAGCTTTCCCATTTGTAAGTTGTTTAACCCCGAACTCTATGTCATCTAAAAAAAAACTTCTTCCTTTGTAGGGAAAATAGGAATGGTGTCCATGGCATTAGGAAACTCGTAAGACTTTTAAGATAGGAATTTCAGTCCCCTAAGGGAGTCCTATCATTTTCAGAACTATTATATATATAAAATAAAACAATTTTCATATTATATATTTTTACAATTAAGAAAGTTATTCACAACAAATATATTTAAAATGAATTATTGAGTTTATTTCTCTAAACAATATAAAGATATAAAAAAAATATTTTTTTTAATAAAATAAATACTTATGACATTATAAAAATATTATACAATATTTTTTTTAAAATTGTTTTGAAAGATTTATAGAATATTGTAATAATAATATTAATAATAATCTCTTTATTTGTGGGACAAGGGATCCCCTTCACCCAACTATTTGATTACAGAAGTGTACATACTCTACCTTCATTTGGATTTGAACATTTAATCTCCTAAGAAGAAACAATGTGCATAAATTGTTTCAAAAAATTGAAATATTTTTATAAGCATATTCGTTCCTCAATCAATCAATTATATGTATATGACATTTTCATATTATTTGAACACATGAATTATTTTAATTTTCAATATTTTTCTTTTCAATTTTTTTTTGAAAAAAAACATTAAAAATAAATTTATTTTTATTAATTAACTTAATAATAATAATAAAAAAAAAATTTTAAGGTCACCCCCAAGCCATTTGACTAGTAAAGTCTATTGAGGTATACATCTCATACCCCTTATGGATTTGAAACTATATTTCTTAAGAGGAAACACATATTCTTAACCATTAGACTCACTCAAACTCTATAAAAAAGCAAATATTGATGATTCAATTATTTAAAGTAATTTAATTATTTTAATAAATCCTTTTTAATTTAGAAATTATTAAATATTAAAATAAATCAAAACATAAGTTAATTAATAATTATTATTTAAAAATAAAATTAAAATAATTAAACATTAATTTATTATTTAAATTTATAAAATTTGATTTCATTTATAATTAATATATTAATAATATTTTATTATTTTACTTTTAATTCTAATTTTATAATTGATGCATTAATTTTACTTTAAATTACGCCTCCCGTCTTATCATCATATGTACACTTCTTCGAATGCTACGAACAAACTTTAAATTTTAGGTTGAAAGAGTACCTAAGTTGCTGCATCAAAATCATCATCTTCTCTATTTCAATTATTTTTAAATTGAGGTTCCAATATATATTATATATTGTCTATCCTTATCTTGGCATCGTACAAGTTCGAGATAGGTACCAAGTATATAACAAGTGTTGTATGGCAGCATAGTCCCTGGCAGGTTGGTATGGGAGTAAATGTGACATAGTACAGGAAGATTTCTAGAAAGTTGAAATACATGTGGTTTGCGTGCAGAACTTGGTATTCCCAAATTAGTTCTTCTTGAAAAAATATAAAAAAATATCAATGTTTGAATGGTTGTTGGACACAAAAAATTTAGCATTACCGAATTGGTTATTTTTAAAATAAGGACATAGAAAGTCATCAGAAATAAATAAATTATACATACGAAATATGTATTTATTTAAAGTAGATATTTAGTAAATAAATTATACATACGAAATATGCATTTGTATAAAGTAGATTTTTTGTTTTATAGATACGAAATCTGTAGCCCTCATTGCATACGTAGACAGCTTTTGTATGGCGGGTTCTCGGGCTAGCACGCTGAAAATTGAGTGTCTGATGTTCCATGGTCTACAAATAGCACCGACAGTTCTGCGATATAGAAAATGAGAGGCATAGTTGTGGACTATAGAAATTTACCAGAAATTAATAATATCTATTATATAAAAGAATAGTAATAACATCTGTTGCAACAAATTACTTTTCTTTAAAACTAAGTCTTTTTTTTGGAAAAAAAGAAATAGCATTGCCGAATTAGTTTTCTTTGCACATGTCTTATAGAGCATGGACAGACTACTCATTCCATAATTAGCAAGTCTTTGGATCGCGGGTTGTCGGGCTGGCGGTTTCAAAAACGGGCCTCTGTCATTCCGTGTCCTACAAAATCCATCGACAGTTCCGTGATAAACAAATTCAGAAGGAGGCTTGCGAACTATAGAAACTTATTATAAAATAAATAATGGTTGTTACATATATCGGAAAATTACATCAACATTTAAACCATCAATGTCGTTGAAGACCCAAAAATTAGCATACAATAGGAGAGAAGAAATGTAGCATATGCGAATTAGTTTTCTTTGGAACAAACAAGAAGGTTCCTGGAAACCCAAAGTTTAGTATAGAATAAGGACATTTTCGAATCAGTTTTATTTGAAATTTAACAAAAATTAATGATGTCTGTTACATGTTTGTGGAAATTTAACTAAATTTTGCAATGTTTCCCAGGCTTCAGTAACTAGTTGTATTCTTTTGTTGATGTTGTTCTCTACAAGGGCTCTGGAGCATGCAAGGAGGGTAGAGGATAATTTCATCTTCGCTGCAGTGGTAGAAGGCACGATTTTTGCCAAAGGACTAGTAAATTTTGGTGTTGCAATGAAAGCCTGTTCAAATTTGTTGAGGTAGTGTTTCATATTGGCATGATCCGTATCCATTCCTCCAATGGAATCGCGAAGAATGTCACCAGTTACCTAGTAAAACGAGCAGATTCTGGATGGGGTCATTTGGTTAAAGTCAATCTTTGTTCGAGATTTGCCTTTTCTGTTTGTTACATCTCTCTTTTTAATGACGATACTTTTAGATTGGCTGTCAAAAATAGCGCTCTGGATTATGAAGGATTCATCTATCTCAAAAAATTTAGTGTGAGATATGTCCACCATGGATGACCCAATTTTTTTCATCTGCTCAGCTTCAATTTCAATTTGCAGTTTTCCACTGTCAATTTCGGGTTCCTCCGCATTCCCTGCATTGTTTTTTCTCTTCTTCACCAGTGGAACTTTGTGAGATCTATCAATATTTATGCTAGGAGGGTTCTTATATCCTCCTTCGTTCGAAGATTTCTGGGTTGCATTCTTTCTGGTATGGACCGTCAAAGAGATGCTCTGTGGTCTTGTGTTCTTGGGAGTGATGGCGGGGGGCTGGGTACTCTTCTCACTGGATACTTTACTACCATGTTTTTTGTACAATTTAGTTTCTCTTTGCAATGTCTCTGCGTTGCAATGGGTAGAAGCAGGATTGTTGTTGACACTGTCCCTATCTTGGTTCAGGTGTCTATGGATAAAAGAGGTGTTAAACCCAACACCCAGTAAATTTTCTCCAAAAATACCATTGGGGTCGAAGCCTTTTATCCTTTCAATGTACATTAGGTTCAATTTCTTGAAATGGGCGGAAAACTTGTCAGTGTTGTTGATGTTTCTGCACACGAAGTCTTCGACTTTCCAGGGCAGAGGAATGAATTATTTTTTTTTCTTTTCATGGAAAAAATGCAACCAGTGGTTGTATTGCCTTGCTATTTCTGCAACAAGCATCTTGTCTGTGATGTGGCATGGAAGTAAGGAAATATTTTCCTTAGATCCAAAGACCATGAGGATACTGTGATTTTCCTTTTGCTCAAGTCTGTCATTCTTGTTCAAAAACTTGCTTGCGTGGCCAGACATCCATGAAGCATCCTTGCCTAACAGTAAATCTTTGAAAACTAAGAGAAAGCCATAAAAAATTCATAAAAACAATGGGAGGCCTTGTGTCGCCACAGGGCGTGCCAAAATGTTACTCGGTTGAATCCACAGTTTATTTTATTGGAAAGAGAAAGTTTTGGAATCGGGCAACAATACACAATTGCGAAAATCAAGTAGGATGACATATAAAATTTATTCGATTGTTTGAACCCTGACAACTGGGAACAAAGTTCAATGGAGATTAGCTTTCCCCAATCAAAAATGTATTGTTCCTTGACTATGAAATACAAAATATAAATAATTATATGGTAAATGCTTGATGTGGATGCTTGTCCTGTTATTCTTGTAAACAACCAAGCAATTTTCTTGAATGGATTTCTAAAGGAACATATCTGCAACCTTGTGATATTTTCAGGAAATGTTGTTGGGTCTTCGAGGAAATTGGCTAAGATGTCCAACCCATTATGATGTTTTTCTAGAAACTGATTGCAGTCTTGTCCTCTGAACATTAATGTTGGTTTCAACAATTTCAACATCTCGCGGAAGAATTGAGGTGACAAATAAAAAGGAGAATGGTCGCGGAGTGGAATAATTGTTTTGAGTGGAATATATTTGTCGACGCACGAAGAGACCACTTCCTTAAAGTCAAAAACCTCAGGGACGCAGCCTGCATGAGTGAGTCTGGAGGTCCAAATCACTTAGGTCTACAAATACATTTATTTGTTCCAGACGATGAATGAAATGAAATGTTGGAAGGGATAATATAACCCTACACAAATTTTGGTCGAAAGCGTGTGAATGGGAGATGTCCTCGAGACTTTCGTTGATTAATGACAATCTGGACGGCTATTGCATGATGCGTTATTAACATTAAACACTACTAATTTCATATATAAAAATGCGAACATGGTGGATATTGCAATGAGTGATTAAGCATTGCATATTTCTTGAGCGTCCCAATACGATGACGCATGTTGGAGATGAACAATCGAAAGGGACAAAATAAGTTTCCTCACATCTTAGTTTAATGCATAATAATGGGATATCTCGTTGAGTTTTTCACCCATTAATGACAATGTTGACGATTCTTGCATAGTGACCTATTAGCATCAAAGGTTTCTAATTGGATAGCAAGAAAGTACAGAGGTCGCGGGCAGAAGAAAAAAACTGCTACAAAATAGGGTTGCAAGGTACAACTGTTGAAGGTGAGGGTGCCAAGGTCAAATTGTATGTCTCAGAACTATTTTATTGCAATACGCGTAACCCGCCAACCGTGGCGATAAAATTAGCTATGTATGGAGAGAAATAGCAATCAGTCGGAGGATTCGTGTGATTATATAGATGGAGATAAAGATATCTCAACCCGCCAACAATCAAACCTGTGTTTATAGAAAGGTGACTATGTATATAACCACAAAACGATAATACAAGGGAAGAAGAAAAGGGAAAAAGGACCAACGAGTCCGCAGTGGAAATGTAAATCACAGAAATTTTGAGTGAAATATGCATATCAGGGAAGAAGAAGCAATAGACTTCGAATGTGCTAACCTGAAACACTGACTAAGAATTTGAGATTTCGTGAATCCGTGAACAGGAGGATCCAAAATAGGGTCAAAGGTCTCGATGGTCAAATTGTATTATTCGGAACATTTGAATGCACAATCTGTAACACGAAAGAGGGGATGATGTCGGAACCCGGTAGTCAATTTCTATGTTGCGAATGGCTGGATGCGAACTATTTCGTATTGTTGTGTGCAGTTGTCACTTGTAAGAGTCATTAGTAAGAGCATAGAAAATGTATATTAGGAAGCACATTTGTCAGCCGTGGTACAGTGAAGCTTGCGAGTTCGAGAAGCACGCGATAAAATTGTAGATTGCCAACCCAACAACTGTGGACATAAAATTTCCTAAGGTGTGATTATATACATGGAGATAATGAGAGCCATAATACAGGGGAAGAAGAAAAGGGAAAAAGGAGAAAGGAGTCGACGGTGGAATTGTAGATCAGGGAAAATTTCAATACAAGATGTGAACCTGGTAGTCAATTTGTATATTGCAGAGGACTGTAGTAAATAATTTGAATGCATAATTTGTAACAAGGAAGAGTGGATGATGTCGGAAGAGAGGATGATGTCGGACCCGCACCTGTGTCCAGTTGTTAGTACTAAGAGGTAATTTAGTATTGAAAATAATATTTTAGATTCTGTTAAATACTTCATAGGGATTAGTATCCGTAAACAATGGCACTCTCCACCTTGCCAGCCTTGCATTCCATGTGTGAATTTGTATATCGTGGAACTTGAAGGACTATTTGGAGGACATAGAACAATAGAAGTGCAATGTCGAGTCAGCCAGTCTGCAGCTCTGGTTCTCAATTTTTATATCGCGGAATTTTGGGTGCTATTTGTAATACACACAACAATGGAGGGCCAATTTTGAGCCCGCCCGCCCGAGAACTCGTGATCAGAAATGTCAGTATGTATGAAAAGGAGTAGTTTTTAGTTCAATTCTCCATGCAAGGATATAGATGGAACTGAAATTGGTCCCAACGCGGCAACCATGGACATAAAATTGGCCAAGTATTGAAAGCAACAGCGGCCGGTCGGATTTTTCGTCTGATTGTATAGATGGAAATAAAGATATGCCAACCCGCCAACGCTGGAGCTGCATATTTCATGAACCCGCCAAAAGGAGGATCCAAAATAGGATGAGAAGGTATCCACAAAGGAGGTGAGGCCCGGACCTTCTAATTGTATTTCTCCAAACATTTGAATGCATAATCTGTAAGACGGAAGAGCGGATGATGTCTGGTAGTCAATTTGTATATTGCAGAGACTGCAATTCCAACTGTTTCATACCTCTGTGTCTAGTTGTCACTAATAAGTGATAATTTATTATTCTAATTTTTTTTTATATATTGTTAGACACTTGACATGGATTGGCATCCGTAAACAATGGCAATATGCACTCTGCCACTTCTGCATTCCATGTGTCAATCTCTATATCGGAGAATTAGGAGTGTTGTTTGGAGGACATGAAACAATAGAAGTGCAATGTGGATTCATCCATTCCATAGATTCGCTTGTCAATTTGTATATCGTGGCATTATGGGTGCTATTTGTAGGCTACGAAACAATGGAGCCCCATTTTTGAGCTCGCCTACGCACCTGAGAACCCACAATAGAAAATGTCGCAAGGTATGGAATGCGGAATTTGTGCATGCTTTATAGAATATCATGTCCATATTTTATAATCCCATAATACATGGGAATAAAATAAGGGAAAAAGGATGGAGGTGTTGGCAGTGGAATTGTAGATAATATACGGGAACAAGAGAAGGTAAAAATAACTAAGTATCTCGCACAAGAACATCAATGTTCGCAAGCGTCGGCCCCGTAGTGGTGGGCATAAAATTGGCTAAGTATGGAAAGGAACAACGCTTGGTCGTATCCTTCGTGCGAGGATATAGATGAAGATGTTAAATCATGAATTGCAGATGATGAAGGTATCTTTCATACCACTTTATCCACTTGTCACTAGTAAGAGCATTGTTGATGTATATTAGGAAGGATGTGAAGTTGCTAGGGATGGAAAGAAGAAATAGATACTTTGAATGAAGTCAATGTGTACGAGGAACCCGGAGTGAAATTGTACATCACAGATATTTTCAGTGCAAGATGTATATTACGGAACGACAAGCAACTGGGTTCGCAAGCGTTATCCCGCAACGCTAAGTATCTCACAGAAGAACATCAGGGTTCACAAGTGCCAACCCCGTAGCGGTGGGCATAAAATTGACTAAGTATGGAAATGAACAACGCTCGGTCAGATCCGTTGTGTGAGTATATAGATGAAGATGTTAAATCATGAATTGCAAATGATGGAGGTATCTTTCGCACCACTTTCTCCACATGTCACTAGTAAGATCATTGTTGATGTATATCAGGAAGGATGCAAAGTTGCTAGGGATCGAAAGCAACAACACATACTTTGAACGAACTCAATGTGTATGAGGAACCCGCAGTGAAATTGTAGATCACAGATATTTTCAGTGCAAGATGTATATTGCAAACCGATAGGTACCTGGGTTCGCAAGCACCAGCCTCGCAGTGACGGGCATAAAATTGGCCAGGTATGGAAAGGAACAAATCATTGAAGTTGTTTCGCTACAACATGTATATGATGAAACAAGGGACATAAGTGTTGGGTAACGTGAACCTAGGGCCTGGTGCCCAGATTTACTGGGCAAGTATTGGCCAAGACAAAGTTATGATATCTATTTCAATATTTTTCATACTAGCATCTATCAATGAACAAAGTTTTCATATTTATATGAATAGTATTCATAGCAATGTATATTAATGGATTGGTTCTTTCAAATGAAAGTGATCTCCCAATCTGCAAGATGCTTCTCATCTTGCAAATTTCGCTCGAACCTCAAAAATTTTGACTACAACATGCACACAGCGCAACAAGAAACATGAATTTGCATTGTGGTCTCAACGACATAAACTCCTTATCATCTATTCATCTTGTATCTGTTGCAATGAGATCAACAAACGCTGGCTCTCCATAAACATCAATATCGAAATTAAATTAAATGAAATCAAAATTTGGTGTGACTTTTAAGTAATTAAA
>ML790439.1:239406-263383 GCA_009831015.1 Picea engelmannii
GCACACTCAATGAAACTGAGTCAATAGCACCTGTATATAGCAATAGTAAAACATCCTGTCATCAATCATGACGCATCATCATCAAGGTTAAGTGGTTCATCATCATAAAAATCCAGATCACTTGCGAGCAAGTGTCCTCAAGGTATAAGTTTTGTCAGTGCACCAGAGCGGGATGTTACAATATGTATATGACCGAACAATGGACATAGTTGTTGAATACCACAAACCCAAACATAATTGCCTAAGCTTTGTCAAAGCGGATGTTTTTTTGTATTTATTCCAATACTACTGATATTAGTGTATATGTACGGATATTATCAAATAGAAGAAGTTGCAATATATCCAACAAACTTCACAACAACATTGCATCAACAGTTCATCTTCCTTGTCATTACTCATTATTAATTCTATCCATGGAACCCGAAGAATGGGAGCAACACAGGTCCTCCAATTTCTTTCTTTAAATACAGGGCCGCTGCCACATAAGTATGGCCTATGAAAGATTATTCTTACATGTAAAATGTAAACAAAGAATAGGGTAGGTTTTATTTAGATTGAAGTACTAGGCAGCAGAAACAAAACCTTGTGTTTCATGTTTAACCAAACAAGGGAAGAAGGTAAAAAATACAATTAAAACAAATACCAGAAATTGGAAAATACTATTAAAAAATAAACCGAAATTATTCTATATTCAAATAAGGTGGGTTACAAAATACAGTCGAGGCTATTTTCAACAACGATTGCGATTTTCCCTACCGTCGACCAATTTAAAATATGTACATTGATGAAGCTTCTTCACAGTTTTGTACTTAATCGGTGTTGCCAAGTACATCTATCCCACTTTTTTGAATATCTTCTCTCTTCCAGATATGGCCTACTTGCAATGCCTATTTATTCAACATTCCATTCTTTGTCAAGTATTAATTTCCCTCTGCTATCAAAAATTTGGAGTTTAAGGTGCTTTGCTTGCAATGTTCCTGACCCTTGACATCCGAGACAACTTACAAATGCCATTCAGGCTGATTTCAAAGTGGAAGGAGTCGTTCTATGTCACAACAGCTAAAGCAGCGGAAAATAATTTAAGTACATAGTGACTGGTATTCTCCCTATATTCGATCATCTATTTGGTTGAGAAGCTTGCCTGAGGATTTTTATGTGGAACTTCTTTGCTTTATTATAGTAAATTGGAAGGAATGTCCAACCCAGATGCAAAAAGAAACTCTGTTGAGGTACATAACTTCTTAGGGCAGTAGAGGTGTGGAAAGTGCATCAAATGCTGCAGAATGCACCAGAATAGGTGTGGCAAGTGCATCAAATGCTGTAGAAGGCATCAGAATATATATTTCTTCATAGCTATGGAGATATGGCAGCCCACAAAAAGGTTTGGAATGTTTAGAGGTGGCGCCAAATATGTAGAGTCTGCAACTACATCCAGAGGAAACCGAACAAAATTTCACAAAGAACATATCTTTTTGTCAAGTCTGCTATTATACCCACATGCAGGTCACCATACTATGAAATAGAAACTTTTGCAGTGATAACATGTCATTTTATCCACCCATATAGTTTCTGCTACCCGCCTCTGAGGTAGACAAATACTTGTGCAATCTGTATAACTCAATACACTTGCCAAATCTATGTTGTTGGAAGAAGCTATATACTTAAACAAAGAACTATTTTGCACCCGACCTCAAAATCCATTACAATTCCTAGCGATAAAATAAAGAAGTTCAACCAACAAATATCCATCCAACATTTTCAACGAACCAAAGTATCGAGCAAAGGGAGAACACCAACCAGAACATAATTGTTCTGTTTTTTTCATCCTCTCTAATTTTCTCTTTGTATAACAGAGTTTTTTTTTACTCAAAGCTCACGTTACATAAAACCGTTCTATTTGTAGGACACAGAACAACAGGGATTGAACCTAGAGCCCTTGAAATTCAAATAGTGCACAAGCAAGCCCGATTTTCATTTTGTATATCGTGGAATTGTCCGCGTTATTTGTAGGACACGAAACAATAGGGACCGAACCTAGAGCTCATCATCCCAACCTAGAGCTCATCATCCCAAGAACCCATGATCCAAAAAATTCTCACTATTGTTTTTTGTCTTTTTTGTCCACAGGGTATGTAAAACGCACGTAAAGTAAACTATTTCGACAATGTTAACTTTTTTGGACATGACGACATTCAAATTCAAATAGTTCGCAATTCCGATTGTCGATTTCTATATCTCCGAAGTCTCTGATTGTCAATTTTCAATCGCCTACCCTGACAACACGCGATGCAAAAACTGATTAAGTATGGGATGATGGCTCCGTGCAAGCTATATATATCTACTCTATAAAATTACATATTTCCTATGTTTAATCTATGATGTCCAGGAAACCTATAATTTGATAAATTTTAATGTTTTCTGTCCAGGAGCCCTACTGTTAAAGAAAACTAATTCGAAAATGCTAATGTATACACCATAGTTTGATACAACCTATCCGCGAAGGTGCATCCATAATATTGGCTAAGTATGGAACCCAACTGCGGTCGATCAGAATGATCGCGAAAATCTCGCTGCTAACCGATTCTCAATTTCTATATGGCAGAACTCTCCGATTGTCAATTTTCAGCTGCCTACCTCGTCAACTCATGATGAAAAAAATGGCTAAGTGTGGGATGACGGCTCTGTGGTCCAGGAAACCTATAATTTCATAAATTGCATTCTCTTCTGCCCAGGATTCTTTTAAAGAAAACTAATTCAGGAAAGCTAATGTGTAGACTGAACATGACCTGTCATAGTGCGATAGAACCTATTCACGAAGCTGCGTCCATAAAAGTGGCCAACTATGCAACAGAATGACGGTCACTCAGAATGACCRCATAAACGCGAAAAACTAAAGTCAAACGCAATTTACAACAGGAAAGTAAAAGGGAGAGAATAGTTATATCTCCCACACAAAAAAATCCATTGCCATAACTATAAAACCATAGAAACATAGAATCCATGTAAAAAGCATCGGMAACCATGAAATATATTTTGAGGCCAACAAACTTTTCTTCAACATGTAACGGATGCAATTTACATCACCTGTAATTCTTTAGTCTGTTATTTTATCTTAATAGTATTCTATGCAAACTGCAATGCAAAACAAAATGTGACAAAGTATTCAACTGCAGATGCAACATCTCAACATTTTCAAACCCCTACCAAACAATAACAAACACCAAAGAAGAACCCAACTAAGAAGTACTAAAAGCCCCAACTGCAGCCGCAGGACTAGTACCCTGCAAAGTCGAATCAAACAACAATTAACAACATACAACCAAGAAAGAAGCAAGAAACAACCACCCCACCAGGAACGATGTTGTTCCAATCATGATTGCAAAAACCCAAGCGTCCAAACTACAACAACACGAACAAGCAAGCAAGAACAACGACAACATGCAAATAAGAAATCAGTGGCATGCAAAAAGCAAGCACGGACCACCGAATCAGCAACGCCACTGAAGCATAAAAATTTTAAAAACAAAAGAAAATGTCTTGTAACAATCCTGTTAAGTAACCATTCAGCACTACCAAGCCTGTTAGGTAAACATTTAAGTCTGTCAGAAATGCATTGTAAACATTTAAGAAAAAAATTCAATGTGGTAGGACTCTAACGTATCCCAAAAAGAAAAAATATATTTTTTGTAAGAATAGTTCGAACACCAAATAATGTTTTGGAAAGACAAACTTTGGATATGTCACCATGTCTAACATTGCCATAAATTTACCTAGCATAAAATGCTAAACCAAACATTTGAATTAATGCTAGCATTAATCCACCATCGACGAATCCATAACAAAATATATGATTAAGAAAAGACCATATATGATCAAATACTTTGCATATGCCAACATATATAACATTGGGAATAATGAAGCCGACAATAATATCGTCAATCTCTTATCCAATCAGATGAGTACATATATGTTACTTTTTATCATATAAAAATATATGCTTTTATTTCCATAGCTCCATAAATAGGTATTGTGCAAATATTTCGGGTCAAAGGACAAAGTAATATGCAATCAACGATTTATCAATTGCTATAGTCCCTCTACGCCTATGGTAGGGACTAATAAAGGGGAACTTTTTGTTTTCCAAATTTTCCATTCCCCAAACAAAACTAGATGTAAATGGAATTTAAAGTAATTTTGTATTTTTATTTACTATAGTAAGTATATTCACTATATTTTTTAATGTTTTTTTTTATTATTACAATATTTTTTATATATTGAGTAGTTAATTTTATATAAGAGTATTTATGGGTTTTTCAACACAACGAATCCATTTTTTCATTCATAATTACAATTTAAACAACAAAAATTGTGATTTAGTGCAAATTTATATCACCAAATTTAAAGGAAAAGGGCTAAAAAACCAAAACATACAACAATTAAATATCCTCTTATACAATGGTCAAATTTGACGAATGTACATCTTTGTTAGAATTTTTTCCTTCTCTTCCTTCGTTGATGGCCAAGAAATTGAAGAATTGTTTGAGGTCGCCAATGTAAGTAGAGGTTTAGTAGTCAATCTTTTTCTCCTATTGAGGTTGACGATTTTCGACCCCTGTTTGATCATTCTCCACTTTTGTTTGAATGCTTTTTCTTTTTTGGTCTTGTTTTGTTGTTTTTACTATTTTATGATTTTAATTTTGAATTATTTTTTAATGGATAGTTTCAAAGAGTTCAACTAAGGTTTTAGATAAAATAAAAAATGGTTATTTGGATTTATCCATTTGGGTTACTTGGTTGAAAGAATATGAAAAGAATTATCATTAAAAAACCAAAACCAAGAGACGTTTTCAAAGATGAATCCCAATGTATTTATATGTTTACCATATGAATGAATAAAGTGAATTTGATGCAGGAGAATCACCAAATCATCAAGCGAGCCAGCACATCAAGCGGAGATCAGTTGGATAAATAAACCCAAATTTTGGAAGTGCTTTGGGATTGTAGCGCAAGTCTTTAATGAACCATTTATGAAGGCGCATTTGTATATTGTATTGGACCTTGAGCCCTTAAGCTCTCGTCCTTTGGTAGATAGTCAGTATTTAATAGATTTAATGCTGGTAGATAGGATTTTAATTCTAGATTTGATAGTTTAGAGTCCGAGAGGGAAAACGGATATAGACACCCTCATTGTACCATTGTAACAGGAGGATAGTAACGAATAATAGTAGAGAAAGAATTCAGGAGAAGGGAAGAGAAAAACAGAGAATATTGTATGAAGAACACCCATGTACAGGCATTTGAATTAATAGAAGAAAGTTCTGATTCAAACTCATGGTTGGCGTTGTTTTCTCTGTGTATTGATGTTATGCTCATGAATGTTTTCTTTCTTGTTATGCATTTTCTTTGTATATGCTGTGCATGTGATTTCATGTTTCAAACTGAAGTCTAAAAGGGAGAGAGAGTAAGGTTCAATTCTTTCTCTATCTGATCCAGGAGATTCCTGCAAAGTGTGCAGTTGAATTCATCCGCAAGGAGTGCATTGATGAAGGCTCAATAGTTCAACTCTTATTCTCATTCAACCAGAAGTGGAAGTGGGTTGTTGAAGCTGTGCAAGGAGTGCGCAGGCTAAAGAAGAAGTCTCAGTTGTAAATCCAAGCAAAGGAAATCGAAGACTGCTGCTGCAGGAGTGTGCAGAGTCAGAAAGATTCAACACTTGGGAAGTTGTTGAATGTTGAGCGCAAGCAGTGCGTGCAAGTCCCTCTGAAAGAATCAGAGTGGGAAAGCTCAGGAGGTATAGCACCTTCATGATATCATTATCGAAGACTGCACAGGAGGTTTCCGTGCCAAGAAGTCCTTAAGAAAGGAGGAGAGGAATTGACGGTCAGGATTCGTAGAGGAGATTGACGAAAATCCTGTCAGCCGTCAGATCTCGGAAAGTTGCGCAGGGTTTAAGTCCCGATGAGCAGAGGAGGAGTCCCAGAGGAGTCATCGAGATTTCAGAGTCATCGGGGTTTTGCTGAACAACAGAATCGAGACCTTGTAGTTCTCGAAATCCCGAGAAAGGATCTCAGCCGTTGATCCCGGTAGGACATGTGTCAGACATCCGGAGAAGAGTCGGGGTTCAACCCATCGGAAAATTGGGGTTTCCGAGGACATAGAACTCTCGCATGTTGGAATCGTGATCCACTATTTCCCTACGGGAGTTTTGAACTGTCCATTGGCGAGGACACATGGTAGGAGATCCTGACGAGTTGGCGTTTGGAGCGTCGAAGTTTCCAGAGGCATAGAACTCTCGCATGTAGGAATCACAATCCATGATTTCCCGATGGGAGGTTTGAACCATCCATCTGTAGGGACATGTGTCAGAGGATCTAAAAGAGTCGGGGTTCGGCATTTCATTGTTTCTGCATACAAAATAATTGTTGCATTAGAAGTCGTGATTTCGCGATACCCGATAGAGCGATGAGGAAGTGGTGACGTGGAAGAGAGCGTTCACACGAGCATCGGGGATCGGAATTTCGGGATTCTCAGTGACGAGAAAATCACGACAGGAGAAGTCGCGAAACTCCGAAACACGATGGTCCCACAGTCATAGCATCTCCGTGGAGGACAGGTGTCACTCCATATCGGGGATCGAGACTTGGAAGAGTCTGTGAACTAGTGCAACGGACATCGCAATATTTCGATACGTGATTTCCCGATAACCATAGGAGTGTGGGCCATAGGCGATAGAGTAAAAGGACAGGTGGAAAATTTGTGTCACGGATTGGGAATCGGGGATTCGATGAGGTAGGTTCTTGTAACACCGTAGGTGCCGATTTAATGATAGCAGAAAGTCCCGATAAGAACGGGGGAGCATTAGTGTTGAACCGCGTCGAGTTTCAGGGAATTGAAAGACCCGGATCCGTGTCTGTAAACTTCGTGATCATGCGAAGTCCGATTTCCCAATTGTGATAGGGAGATCATAAGGAGAATTTCTAGGGGTATTGAAACTCCCGATAAGGGGGTTGAAGGAAATTTCAGTTCTTCAGGCCTAAGGAAGAGAAGGTCCTGTGGGAGAAGACGTGCCCTGGGTGGTGCGATTGCATCAAGTGGTATCAGAGCGAGAAAATCTCTTTGTTTTCTGTAGCAGAGAAGAAGAGAAAATTTCACCATGCCGCCGAGGAGAGAAAGACAATCACTCGATGGAGAGGATAGGGGGAACCAGAGAGGAAGAGGGAGACAAGCACAAAATCCAGAAATGGAGAGGCAGATACATGATCTCCGAGTGATATTAGAAGATATGGAAGCAGCGCAGAGACGTACAGCTAGTGCTGGAGATCTGAGTGACTCCGAAGGCGAAGTTGAAGTTGAACAACAAGGAGAAGTTGCAGCCGAAGATGTAGCCAATGAGATATTAATTAAAGCTATCACCCAAATGAGTTCAAAAACAAAGATGGAAATTCTAGCTTATGAAGGAAATCTGGATGTAGAAGAGCTTCTAGATTGGATTAGAACTCTTGATACCTACTTCGATTATGAGGATATCGAAGAGGATAAAAAGGTTAGACATGATGTCACATGATTGAAGGGATACGCAACATTATGGTGGGACGAGCTTCAAGAAGACAGACGTTCCAAAGGCAAGCAAAAGATCAAAAGCTGGGATTGAATGATTGAGAAAATGAAGGCAAAGTTCATCCCAAGGGATTATCAAATCACATTGTTCAGGAGAATGAAGAACCTGAGACAGAAGTTGATGACAGTAAAAGAGTATACTGAGGAATTTTACAAGCTAAATATCAGAGTGGGTCATCGGGAGAGAGATGATGAAAAAGTTGACAGGTATATGAATGCCTTGAGATACGATATCCAGGATGAGATGAGTATGACAACCATCACAATAGTGGAGGATGCATATCAAATGGCGTTGAAAGCTGAAGAGAAGCTGAGCCGTAAGCCAACACAGCGAGGCCGAGGTAGGAGCTAGCCAAAAGGTAAGTCAGTTGCCCAAGATAGGTTTCAGAAATCCAAGGACGACTGGAAGAAGCCTCAGACTAGAATGGAAAGAGGTGGAAGTTCACAGTGAGGCCAGCACGCTGAACAACGAAGGTAGCATACAGAACAGGGCAGAGGATACACTGATAATAACACATTTCCTCATACCAGAGGTAGAGGAAGAGGCAGAGGTGGAGTCATCACATGCTTCACGTGTGGAAAGAATGGGCACAAGGCAGTTGACTGTCCAGATAGGAAGAAGGATGGAGGAGAAGCTCACATCGTCGAGGCCTAGAGGCGAGATGCGAAGGCAGAAGATGTAGAAGACGGAAGGTCGTTGATGATGCGTAAGGTTCTCTTAAAACCCGAGAAGGAGGTGGAGGACACAACTCAAAGAAACAAACTTTTCAGAACTGCATGCAAGACCAAAGACAGGAAATGCAAGGTTATCGTGGATAACGGTAGCACAGATAATCTCGTTTCAATCGAGATGGTAGAAAAACTGGAGCTGGAGACGACTGATCACCCGAGTCCATATAAAGTTTCATGGCTACAGAAGGGAAATCGGGTAAGTGTCACTAAAATATGCTTAGTTGACATCAAGATAGGAGGATACAATGATAAAATACTATGTGATGTCATTCCCATGGATGCATGTCATTTATTGCTGGGAAGACCATGGCAATATGACAGGAACGTAATTCATGATGGGAGAATGAACACGTATACTCTGGAGAAGAATGGGAGAACCCATATGTTGCTTCCGATAAAGGATAAAGAGGTGAAGCCAGAAGTAAACAACACAATACTTCTCATGAGTGGGAAGGAACTTATTACAGAGGTTGAGAAGAAAGAAGATCCACAATTCTTTGTGGTCAGAAAACCGAGGATTATTCTGACTAGCACAAGAGTGGATGACTTGCCGGAAGAAATTCAGGAACCGCTGGAAGAGTTCACTGACATTGTGGTAGACGAATTACCTCATTCATTGTCGTCGATGAGGAGTGTGAGTCATCATATAGACCTCATACCAGGAGCTAGTTTTCCAAACAAAGTTGCGTACAGGTTGACGCCGCAGGAAAATGAAGAAGTCAAAAGGCAGGTGCAGGAACTGTTGGATAAATGACTGATCAGGGAAAGTTTAAGTCCGTGTATTTTTCCAACGGTACTGAGTCCAAAGAAAGATGGAGGTTGGAGAATGTGCACCGATTCCAGAGCCATTAACAAGATAACCATCAGGTACAGGTTTCCATTACCACAGATGGATGACTTGATGGAATGTTTAAGTGGAGACAAATTTTTTTCAAAGGTTGATTTGAAAAGAAGATACCACCAAATTCGCATGAGGGAAGGTGATGAGTGGAAGACAACCTTCAAAACAAATGAAGGATTATATGAATGGCTTCTTATGCCATTTGGCTTGACAAACACATAGAGTACCTTTATGAGGTTGATGAACGAAGTCCTAAGGGAGTTCATCGGAAAGTTCATCGTTGTTTATTTGGATGATATACTGATTTACAGTAAATCAGAGGATGAACATCTAAAGCATTTGGCCATTGTGATGAGAAAGCCATAGCAGGAGAAGCTATTGATCAATATGAAGAAATCCTCATTTATGAAGATAGAGCTCATTTACTTGGGTTTTGTTATTTCGGCTAATGAGTTGAGGATGGAACCCGATAAGGTGGAATTGATCAAGAATTGGCCATCACCGAGAAATATTTTCGAGGTGAGAAGTTTCCATGGTTTGGCTAGTTTCTATAGAAAGTTCATCAAGAATTTCAGTTGGATTAGCGCAGCGATGATGGATACAGTGAAGAAGCGGCATAAGTCTTTTCATTGGACAGAAGAGGCTGAGAAGAGCTTCAATCTATTGAAGCGAAAGATAACGGAACGACCAGTTTTGGTGTTGTCAGATTTCATGAAGACATTTTAGGTGAAATGTTATGCAAGTGGATTTGCCATAGGAGCGGTCCTAAGTCAGGAAGACAGACCAGTTTCATATTTCAACGAGAAGCTGGATGAGGAAAAATTGAAATACTCCACGTATGATAAGGAATTTTATGCTATCATACAGGCATTGAAGAAGTGGAGGCATTACTTGATCCCAAAAGAATTTGTTTTGTATAGTGATAATTATGCATTGTAGTTTGTGACTCAACAGGAGAAGTTGAATCAGAAACATGCTAAATGGGTAGAGTATATGCATAATTTTACATTTGTAATTAAACACATTTCAGGTACTGCTAACAAAGTGGCTGATGCTTTGAGCAGGAAATGTTTGATGTTGCAGGAGTTCCGAGTCAAAACATTGGGTTTTTATAATCTCAGGGACATGTACACAGGAAATGCAGATTTTGGAGAAGCATATGAAGCGGCTGAGAATCCAGTTCTCAGAGATAGGAGTCCTTGGATAGATTACATGATCTAGGAGGGATTGTTGTTCAGAGGAAATCAGTTGTGTATTCCAAATTGCTCCATGAGGGAGAACTTGTTAAAAGAGAAACATAGTGGCGGATTGGCAGGACATTTTGGCCATGAAAAAACATTTGCGAAGCTAAATGAGTCATATTTTTGGCCAAGGATGCGGGAATATGTCAAGAGGTTCGTTGACAGATGTCGGATTTGTCAGCATTCAAAAGGGAGAAAGAAAAATGCAGGACTATATCAGCCATTGCCCATACCAGAGAGGCCATGGGAGGCAATAAGCATGGATTTTGTATTGGGGTTGCCGAGGACGCAAAGAGGATTTGATTCCATCTTTGTAGTGGTGGACAGGTTTTCTAAAATGACACACTTCATTCCATGCCAGAATACTAGCGATGCGACTCACATCGCAAATTTGTTTTTCAAAGAGATCGTTAGACTTCATGGTTTACCCAGAAGCATAGTATCAGACAGGGATACGAAGTTCAATGGACATTTCTGGAGGACACTCTGGAAGAATATGGGGACTAATTTGATGTTTAGTTATGCCTATCATCCACAGACGGATGGGAAAACAAAGGTGGTAAATAGAAGTCTGGGAGATTTATTAAGAAGCTTTGTGACAGAGCACCATAGCAGCTGGGACAATGTGTTTCCACAGGAAGATTTTGCATATAACGACTCAGTGAATAGGAGCACAGGAAAAATTCCATTTGAGATTGTATACGGCAGGTAGCCAAGAGGAGTATCTGAACTGAGGGACTCAGAGAAGATAATGACTAAGAGCGCAAACGCTGAAGAATTCGCAGAGGCAATGAAAGAAATTCACAGCAGGAATCAAACTAGGAATATAAGCGCAGAGAGGATCAGCATCGAAGACAACTTCAGTTCGAGGTTGGTGATCTAGTTCTGGCACATCTGAGGAAGGAAAGGTTCCCAAGGGGAACATACAATAAGCTGAAAATGAAGAAGATTGGGCCATGCAGAGTCCTAAAGAAATTGGGAGAAAATGCTTATGAGATTGAGTTGTCAGATGAGATCGGAATATCTCTGACATTCAATGTCTCAGACTTATATCCATACAAAGTTGAGGAATAAGGAGCTAGAAGCGATGAACAACTAGAGGTCCAGTGGCAGAAGCAGATGTCGATTGCAGAGAAGCCACATATGCAGCGTATACTTGACAAGAGAGTGAGCAAAAAGACTAGGCGGAAGCAATACTTCGAGTATCTGGTCAAATGGAAGAACCATCCAGTGGAATATGCCAGCTGGGAGACTGAAGAAGAGATTCCAAAGCATGGAAAGACCGTGCAGGAGCTCATGGACAGGAGCCCATGAAAGTTTTCAAGCTGAGGAGTATGATGCAGGAGCATCGCCAACTCATCAAGCGAGCCAGCACATCAAGCGGAGATCAGCTGGATAAATAAACCCAAATTTTTGAAGTGCTTTGGGATTGTAGAGCAAGTCTTTAATGAACAATTTATGAAGGCACATTTATATATTGTATTGGACCTTGAGCCCTTAATCTCTCGTCCTTTGGTAGATAGTCGACATTTAATAGATTTAATGCTGGTAGATATGATTTTAATTCTAGATTTGATAGTTTAGAGTCCGAGAGGGAAAATGGATATAGACACCCTCATTGTACCATTGTAACAGGAGGATAGTAGTGAATAATAGTAGAGAAATCATTTAGGAGAAGGGAAGAGAAAAACAGAGAATATTGGATGAAGAACACCCATGTACAGGCATTTGAATTAATAGAAGAAAGTTCTGATTCAAACTCATGGTTGGTGTTGTTTTCTCTATGTATTGATGTTATGCTCATGAATGTTTTCTTTCTTGTTATGGATTTTCTTTGTATATGATGTGTATGGGATTTCATGTTTCAAACTGAAGTCTAAAAGGGAGAGAGAGTGAGGTTCAATTGTTTCTCTATCTGAGCCAGGAGATTCCTACAAGGTGTGCAGTTGAATTCATCCACAAGGAGTGCGTTGATTAAGGCTTAGTAGTTCAACTCTTGTTCTCATTCACCTAGAAGTGGAAGTGGGTTGTTCAAGCCATGCAAGGAGTGCGCAGGCTGAAGAAGAAGTCTCAGTTGTAAATCCGAGCAAAGGAAATCGAAGACTGCTACTGCAGGAGTCCGCAGAGTCGGAAAGATTCAACACTTGGGAAGTTGTTGAATGTTGAGCGCAAGGAGTGCGCGCAAGTCCCTCTGAAAGAATTAGAGTGGGAAAGCTCAGGAGGTATATCACCTTCGTGATATCATTATCGAAGACTGCATAGGAGGTTTCTGTGCCAAGAAGTCCTTAAGAAAGGAGGAGAGGAATCGATGGTCAGGATTCGTAGAGGAGATTGACGAAAATCTCGTCAGCCGTTAGATCTATGAAAGTTGCGCAGGGTTTAAGTCCTCGTGAGCAGAGGAGGAGTCCCGGAGGAGTCATCGGGATATCAGAGTCATCGGAGTTTTGCTGAAAAAGAGATTTGAGACCTTGTAGTTCTCGAAATCCCGAGAAAGAATCTCAACTGTTGATCCTGGCAGGACATGCGTCAGACATCCGAAGAAGAGTCGGGGTTCATCCCATCGGAAAATCGGGGTTTTCGAGGACATAGAACTCTCGCATGTTGGAATTGTGATCCGGGATTTCCCTACGGGAGTTTTGAACTGTCCATCGGAGAGGACGCATGGCAGGAGATCCTGATGAGTCGGTGTTTGGAGCGTCGGAGTTTCCAGAGGCATAGAACTCTCACATGCAGGAATCATGATCCGCGATTTCCCGACGGGAGGTTTGAACCGTCCATCTGCAGGGACATCTGTCAGAGGATCTAAAAGAGTCAGGGTTCAACATTTCGGGGTTTCTGCATACAAAAGAATTGTTTCATTAGAAGTCGCGATTTCACAATACCTGATAGAGTGATGAGGAAGTGGTGATGTGGAGGAGAGCGTTCACATGAGCATCGGGTATCGAAATTTCGGGATTCTCGGTGACGAGAAAATCACGGTAGGAGAATTCACAAAACTCCGAAACGCGATGGTCCCACAGTCATAGCATCTCCATGGAGGACAAGTGTCACTCCATATTGGGGATCAGGACTTGGAAGAGTCCATGAACTAGTGCAACGAACATCGCGATATTCCGATACGCGATTTCCCAATCACCATAGGAGTATGGGCCATAGGCGATAAAGTAAAAGGACAGGTGGAAAATTTGTGTCGCAGATCGGGAATCGAGGATTCGATGAGGCAGGTTCTCGTAACACCGTAGGTGCCAATTTCCCGATAACAGAAAGTCCCGATAAGAACAGGGGAGCATTAGTGTTGAACCGCGTCGGGTTTCGGGGAATTGAAAGACCCGGATCCGTGTCTGTAAACCTCGCTATCACGCGAAGTCCGATTTCCAGATTGTGATAGGGAGATCATAAGGAGAATTTCTGTGGGTATTGAAACTCTCGATAAGGGGGTTGAAGGACATTCCAGTTCTTCGGGCCTAAGGAAGAGAAGGTCCTGTGGGAGAGGACGTGCCCTGGGTAGTGCAATTGCGTCAGAATTTATGATTATCTCCATTTTGTATAGTCTAACAATGGTACGAGACGAGAGCCTATAACTTCTTAGGCCTAAAATAATAGCTATGCAATTGTTCATAGATGATTTTTTTCCTTTTCCATAAACTATTCTCGGGTCTATCTAGCTTGGATGTTTCTCTCCCCTTAAATTTTTCATTCCCACGCAGAACTGTCCCTCTAGTCATATGTTAACTCTAGAACGAATTCTTCAACCTGCCAGTCTATATTAATCTATTTCTTAATATGCAATCTGAGCCCGCATATTTTCATAGGCATTAGGGCGTAGAAATAAGCGTTCCTCTATGTAAGTCTAGGGTTTTCCAACCTAACCTCTCTGTTATCCTCTCCATCAGTATCGTTCACATTTTTCTCTCTGATGTACGCACATGTTAGGGTTTTGGTGTCTCTGCGTAAAACCTTCCTTCTATCTTTACCTGAAACCCTTCCTTAAAAATATCCCTGAATGGAACTTGTGTATGTGTATGGCTTGCGTCCACTGATGGGGGTGATGTTTCTCCATTTCCCAATTTTCCCCACATAGTCGGGTACTATGAGGAGATTTTGCACATCTCGATGTGTATGACAATATTCCACTATAAGATGGAATTTGAGCGACTCCTTTAAATGGGTTACTTTAGAAATCATAAATGGGGTCTAATATGATTATGCCTTATACTCCAATTGAGTCTAACACATTCGTCCAGGCTCATCTCAAGGCCATCAAAAGGGATCGTTTGTTCCATGGAAATAGGAGGATTATTTTCTCCTCCATAACGTGTGATTAAAAATACCAAGGATCAATGAAGAATTGACTAGAGGTATGCATGTGTTTGTCAGTGATAACCTTCATGGAAATAGGAGGATTATTTTCTCCTCCATAATGTGCGATTAAAAATACCATGGATCAGTGAAGAATTGAATGGAGGTATGCTTGTGTTTGTCAGTGATAAACTGCATTTTCCTTGGGAAGTGTCGTATTTGGAGTAAATTTTTGATGTTATTTTATCTTTCTTATTAATGTTTTCATACTTATACATCACCATATCCATATACCCTGGACTTTAAAAAACATCAATATTTTCTGGTTCAAATGGTATAGTAGACAACTGGTTGTACCCTTTCAATTCGAAAACTTTGTATCCTCTATTCATATAAAAACATGAATATTTTCTAGTTCAAATGGTATAGTAGACAACTGGTTGTACCCTTTCAATTCGAAAAATTTGTATCCTCTGTTCAACCATACACAGACAAGCGAACTTGGAACTCCATTTAAACTTTGTTGCTTTAGCTGAGAATCATCAAGCATTGTTTGAGGTGCAACAAGTTATCTTGTTTGAGTGCCAACGGAGGTTGGCCAACAAAGGATGCGAACACAGAAATTTGCAAATTCTCTTGATGTTGTATTGTAGAGTACATGGTGTAGATTCTTTCTATTCTTCCCTTTTGTCTACTCTATTGAAGGAACCCTACAAGGGGATTTGTTTTGTTCATACAATAGAATATTTGCACCAAGGTTTTTGGACAAAATAAATCTTCCATAGTTCTTCATTCACCCCACCATTACTAGTAGAAAATCATCAATGGTGCCCTGAATGTAGATTACATGACTGACAAAGAAAATTGTTGGAGTATTCACCACTGTGATATGCTTCCTACATTGCCATGCTTCATACATTGCCATGAGAACCTATTTTTTTGCAAGTTGAATTACAATTTAAATGAGTCAAGTCCATTTTTGGTAGAATGACACCCTTCATTGTTCAGTATCATTGTTAGAATTTGACAATTAAATGGCTCAAATTGATGAATTATTAGAATTAACAAACAATGTAATACTATCAACTGAAGACAATATGGTCACGACTGACAAAAAAGCTCTACAATATGTTCTAACTTGTTTGCAAGTTTCACAAGACGGAGTAAAAATACTTCAAACTCAGACTCAAATTCTTCATGATGAACTTGAACAAAATAATCTTTGACATTTTGAACTAGTTTTTATTTAGAACAACCCTCTTTTCAAAGAGGATCTAGATCAACAACTAGTACAAGAGCTTCTCAATTAGCCAACTTCAGATTCAAGTACATATGAAGTTCAACATCCTCTTTCCAAGCCAATCATTGGACCTTGGGAAGAAATCATAAACAATAAGAACATAATAGGCATTGAATATAAAAAGGAAGTCACCAAGTTCATATTCTGTATTATACCAAACTGATCCATCTCCAAAGTGCTATATTGCTAGATTTCATATTCACTTGCTCCAGTTCAAGAAAATATTTCAAAATGACAACATTGTCATCGAAATGGCCACATGAAATATTAGTGTTTCAATCTTCTTCCTTGTAAACATTGTGGAAAGCACAATTATCTTTTGGAAAAATGTTCCAAGAAGAAGAAATCCACAAGAGTAAAGAATCACCATGGGTGGACCAAGAGTAAAGATGTTCCAAACACAAGAAATATACAAGAGTAACAAGCGAGTGTGACTTGGTTTGTGGTCATCCCAATATCACTAGATTGGTTTGCAGTTTTCCTTAAACCACCACTTGGTAGAAGACATACAACTTATGTAAGACAATAGTTTGTTGTTTTCCTTAAACATTCACTTAGTATAAAACTTTCATATTCTACTAGAGAGAATATTATGGTCATATTTAAACCAACATTTGAGAGCACTTCCAGTGAACAAAATATATCATCTTTTAGTTTATTGATAAATTAGGAAATGTTTTGGAAACTATTGAGCCCTACAACTATGTTCCAGTGTTTGCGGTCATCGATAAACCACTTGATCGTTTTGTGGTCTTCCTTAAAACACCACCACCATTTAGTAGAAGAAATCAACTTCTACTAGCGATTTGGTTTGTGGTATCCAAAAAACACAAGATTCATAGAGCAAATTCATCCATTAGTAGCTACACACTTCCATATTTCAGTTGTCCACTTGCAAATTTCAACACTCACCTTGGACTCACATATACCCTTCAGATTAGGGGGGGGGGGAGGTTGGAAATGTAATAAGTTAGGGTTACTCGGTTGAAGGAATATGAAACGAACTGTCATCCAGAGTCCAAGAGACCTCTTGGAAGATGAATCCAAAGGTCATCTGAAATGTATTATATGTGTATCATATGAATGAATAAAGTGAATTCAAACTTATCTCCATTTTGTGTAGTCTAATAAGTTACAGTGGTGCTAGATTTTGATATTTTCTCCTTATGACCATTTGCATTGAATGCTTCATGAAAGGTGTAGAACAGGGGTGCTCCTTTTATGCAATTTATATAAAAGTGATCTTACTCATGACAAGTCTTTCACTTAAAAGTAACATGTTGGTAATACAAAAATTCCATTAGATTAAACCTAAAGTGCTCTTTGAAAAATATACATATAAACAAATTTTCACACAAAAATATATTAAAAATACTTACTAATCCATTTATTAAACAAACTTGGATCTATATTATAGATTCAAGCATTGTCAACTAAAGTATCTTATATGTTTTGTTATAAGAAAAAAGGTATTCCTTCATTCATCTATCAATTCAAACAAATCCACATGATCCTTTTGAAACACAAATGTATCATCTAGATAGATGATGCTTTTGTACATTCTTTCGTTACAAAGTTTACTTAATTGTTGTAATTTGGATTTGATCCAAAATGAATAATTATATAAATTGTCATTTGTTTTGGTACCTTTTGGTTTGGAAAAATTAGATTTATTGACTTGTAAGGTTCACTTTCGAAGTCCATATTACGGGTAATCCCACTTTGATGATTTGGGGTCCAAAATATTCCGGAGCCCATTTAAATCCTTAAATGGTCGTTTGCAAGTTTCAAAAATATTTTTTCTATTTATTTAAAAAAGAAGGGCGTGTTTATCTGCCCATTACATGAACCATGTGGAAGGGAAGATCTGAAGTGTAGTGTCACTAAAACAATGGGTTTTATTCGTACAAAGAATCTAGATTATAGAGACGACGTTGATGGGATAATACAATTTAAACATAAACATATGAATAAGGTATGCAATGTAGACATTGAGTCTCAAAACATAAATATGGCAATATATAGCAAAATGCATTGAATAATGTCCTTAAATTCAATTTTGATCATGCTTCATTCCCAAATCAATGGGATTAAGTAAGTATGTGGAGACAATGAAGTCAATAATATTGTTTTTTGTTTTAATGCGTAATTTAGTAAGTGGACAAATTCAACTTTTTGGCAAGTCACAATCGTACATTGGTCTATCACATCTAGGTTTATTACGAAAAGAGAAAGAATTGAGACAAACACATTCATACTCTGCAACATATCTACAACCACATGATACACTTAACCCCAAATATTCTCCTTTTAAGTCTTTTTGTGGATATCAACCACTAGCTCCCTATGAAATACCAACCTTGTTGCTTCTAGCAATGTCCTCACACTAGTAGAAGGAACAATATAAGGTTCTTAGTTTCCTATAGTGATAATCACCATTTAGGGACATGTGAAATTGTCCATACAACACTCTCAAGCATGCAAAATATCACCATAGAGGTCCATATCCCTTTCAGATAGGAGAAAATGTATGTATACATCTACATAAGAAAAAATTCTAAGGGATACAACATTAAAAGTTGAACCAAATATGATACGGGACATAGAAAATTGTACAACAAGTTAGGGATAATTCTAGAGTAGTCTATGCATTTGAGAATACATAAAGTTATCAATGTTAGTCAATTGAAGCTATATGATCCATCCCACTTGGAGGAACATATTCAAATCACACATTCAAAAGACAACTTTCTATATGTGTAGCCACCATTAGATGAAATCATATTCTTGAAGATTTTCTACCACATGACCCACACCAATGGTAGGCCAAAAAGGGTAGCTCCCAACAAGGGATAAACGGATATCAATAGATACTCTAACCCATAAGTTGTCACACCAGGAACAAAAAATGGGGAAATTTTCCTCTAGAGAGAGAGAGAGAGAGAGAGAGAGAGAGAGAGAGAGAGAGATTCAACCAATAAATACAATGTCGAGAGTAGTTATTTAGTAGCATATATTGATTAGGGGAAATTTGGGTTGAAGAATGGGTCTACTAAGGAAAAAGTAAATAAAAACAGCATATGCCACATCACGCTATATTACATATTTTATATTCTTATTATTGAGTATTTCCATGAAAATTGGGTTAATGTAGATGTACGAAAAGTATTAATAAATAATTTATATTATTAGGCAGACACAACAAATGATCATTTTCGTTTATTAAGAAATATACAAAAAATATATATATTAAATAAAATAGATAAAAATAAACTAAAACAACAGTTATTTTCATTTTCACATCATGGTTTTTATACTTTCAAATTATCTAAATAATAAATGGTTTTAGTATTTCAAGGTTTATATATACACACACACAAACACACACACACACACACACACACACACACACACACACACACACACACACACACAGAGATGATGATGATGATGATGATGATGATGATGATGTCCAATGAGACCAAATTTGGTCTATYAGACCTTAAGAAAGGTAAGGAATTACTTGGTTTTCTTTAAAATTTTATTTGTTCTCGAAAATATTTAACAAAAGATTTCCTAAATCAACATAGTTTTGATGAGTTAAAAGGTTGACRAAGACCATTCTTGTAAMAAATGTTTTGAATTTGTGATCTAATGTGGGTGTACGTAGGGAATTCTAAGAAAAAATGATTTTAATCTTCAACCCTCTTAGTTTCACAAAAATAACAAATTCTTTTGCCCCATGACATTTTAGGAATTGTCCAATGTCCTATTTCACTATGCATCTCATGAGAGATTGTTCTTATTTTAAAAATGTTGTTTTTCTTCTTTATTCTAGTCAAAATAGAGAGATACTTGATCTTCTACATTAGGATTGATCACCTCCTTAGACTATCTTAATTTTATTTTATCCTCTAATTCTTTATCACACCACAATTTCTCCTTAAATTTAGATGTAACAATACTTTTAATATTATTGTTATTCTACATAGTGACATATTCCTTTATTCACCAATGATTTGGCCAAGACTTGACATCTTTGTGCCAACCCCACTTCAGCCACAAGTGGTTTTGACTAGACTTTGAAGCAATCTTATGGAGTCTCTTGTCTTCCATATTGTTTATCTTGTTCTTATACAATAGTTACCTAGTCATAACCATGCTCTTAATGGAGAAAATACTTACTTCTATGAGGAGGATAGGATAAGGTGTATTGCCTTTGATTTTTAGATTATAAGTTATAAAACACTTTTGGATTTTGTTTATATTTCTGCATGATTGTCTAGATATGTTGAAACCCCAAACTTCACAACCATATAAAACAATAGAGGTGACAAGAGTATCAAATAGGAGTTCCCTCTTATCATATATACAAAGGTCCATTGATTTACAACTATTTTCAACTCCATAATAAGATTTCCACACTCTATTTATTATTTGTATCAATGATATAGTTCTATTTAAACTTATGATCTGAAGATCAATTCTGAGATATTTGTGTAAAGTCACTTCCTCCAAGATTTAGCTGTCATACATGAAATTAGTGTAAGTTATATTTTTGGATTTAATTATAATAGTTGTACCCATGCTAGAGTAGAAATCCTTGAGAAATTTTAGTTTCTTGTCGAGATCATATGGACTCCCCACCATATGAACAAAATCATCAGCTTAAATAATAAGGTTGATGACTATAACAACTAGATTCGAGTCAACACAACTCGCTTCTTCCAAATAACCATATAACTTGTTAATGCATATACAAAAAAGGATAGGGGATATGAGACAACCTTTATTAACCCCTATATTACAATTGATTTATTTTTACTATCCCTTAATTTTACTAAAATTGCTAATAACATTCTCATATAGCCTTATGATGCAGGAACATTGCAAGCATCGTAAGCAGCAAGCAAGCATGAAGACGGAAGACAACTGGAAAACACCAGTGCACATTTTTTTTGAAATGTTTTGAAACATTAATGTAATAGTTAAGAGAGTGTGTACTTCCATGTTGTAAATAGATCTTGAGAGATCCGCTCTCATCTATAAGGTTTAGAGACATTTATAGGCAGTTAATGTAAGTAGGTAGAATTAAATTCTAGATTAGACAGTTTAGGAGCTGGAGGGAAAACCGACTATAGACACCCTCATATTGTATCATTGTAATATTAGCAACATTATCAATTTGAGCATATAGCATAGAGAAGAGAAGAAGCAGAGAGTTGTGTAGAAGAGGCCATGTACAGAAGTTCTGAGATTAATATATAAAGCTTTGATTCAGACTCATGGTGTTCTAATACTTTATGTGTATACATGTTGAATGTTATGCTCATGGTTGTTTTACTCTTTCTGTTGTACATTTTCTTTTATGATGTGTATGTATGATTTCTTATTTAGAGTTTGAAGTCTGAGAGAGTAAGGGAATGCATTTCAATTGTTTCTTTTCTGGAGTAAAAGTTCTTGCAAAGAGTGCAGTGAAGCGTCCACAAGGAGTGCATTGACAGGTTCAGAGTTCATCTCTGAAAGCTCAGGAGGGAGAATGTTGTCCTCATTTTCTGCATAAGTGTGAGTCAGGCACAAAAGTCGTGCAAGGTGTGCGCAGGTTGGTTGGAAGTTCAGAGTTTATCAACCAAGCAAGGGATTGAAAGACTGTTGTCACAAAGAGTTGCACAGAGTCAAAAGAACTCAAATACTTAGACGTATTTGAGGAAGTGCCGCAAGGAGTGCATACAGAAGTCATTTAGGAGGATTGAGTTGGCAAAAGGAATATCAAGAGAGTTCACGTCTTCAAGTGCTGAAGAGCAAAAGAGGAGTTTTTTTGGTCATTGTGCAGAGGCCAAGCCAAAGATAGGAGGGTCGCTGAGGTGACTCAGAGAAGAGATTTTCGAGGAAGAATTGGGTGGTCGAAATCCTCCGTGGAGAATTGCGAAGTCCCGAGAGCTGTTCGATCTTGCAAAGGAGCAAGGGGAATTATGGCGATTGTTTCTGAAGTATAAACTTAGGAGAGATAGGGCAGTAGATCCAAGCCGACGAGGGTCATTGGATTAATCATGAACTTTCATTTCGGAGTTCGGAGGTTTGAGGAGGCAGAAGAATTCGCATCCAAGATAGAGGACATCAGAGTGGATAGGTGTCGTACTTGTCAAAAAGTGAAGTCAGATTCGTTGACCATTTCGGGAGTTCGTGGGTTGGAGAACCAAAAGTTTAGCATCAGGATTCGCAAAATTGTGAAGTCTAAAATCCCGAAAAGGCGGAAAGTTCCATTGTGGGGCCAGCACTGAAAACGTGTCGGAATTCGACATTTCGACATTTCAGGGAGTAGGAGATCGGGATATTTGTTCCGGGATTCCTGAAATCGCGAAACGCGATATAAGTGTGGAAGATAACGAGGCCTACATTTTGGCGAATCGACAATTCAGATTTCGGAAGTCGAAGAGTCTAGACACTTGGTAACAGGAGTCGTGAAGTCACGATATCCGAAGTTTCGAATTAGTGAAGGACATGATCACATAGTGGATCAGAGAATTTGAATTGGTGCTTAGCATCAATGCATGTGGGATCAATTCATAAGGACCTGTGGTAACACCATTGTAGGTGTGTTTGATTTCCCGAAAAAGAATCAAAGAGTCAGTTAGACTCGAAGGGCAGAAAAAGAGCGACCCTGCGTGGAACTTAACCCGAGGGTTGGGCGTCTACGTCACCTTATCACAATATCTCTTAACTTGCAAGGAAAATTTAGTTATTTTAATCCATTCCAATGGTTATTCTTGGGCACTAGGTTTAAATGATGAAACAAAAGGGGATATTGATTCTATTATTGAAACACTCCTCCAAAATGATCCTAAGAGTAACAAGGTGGTCCATAGTTGAATGGTATCTCCTAAATCTAGTTTGGCCTTTATTTCTTTTTCTGTGGATTTCTAGCCATGCATTGATATTATTTTCCAAAATAATTCCATATAACTTGGATAAAAAGAGGTTGATCATAATGGTCCTATTATTAGAGGGATTGTTTTTATCCCCACTTTTAAAAATAGGTACAATGACACTTTGATTTCATGGTTTAGGAACACCCTACTTAACTGGTAAATTGAAGAGATTGTGGATGTAAGGGATGAGGATATGCCCTCCAATTTTTAGATTTATTCTTGGTAGCCTTTGATATCCTTAGATTTATCTTTTGAAATATTTTTAATCTCAAATTCGATGTCTTATACAAAAAAAACAATTACTCCTATGTATAAAGGGTTTAAATGTTGTCCACAACAACAAGGGATTCGTAAATATTTTTAAGGTAGTAATTCTAGTTTCTCAAGGAAATCATATTGTTTTCTTTAGTTTCATGAGTTATAATTTTCCTCCATAATTTCTTGGGATCTATCTTAGATAGGTGCAAAAGATTATATTTCTTTATATATATATAATATTTGATTGTAAGATCCATGCTATAATAGAAATACAAAATTAATTAAATTTAATCATAACATTGATTTTGATAAATTCTTTATGGTTTTATATTCAACAAGCTAACAAAACTAATAGTTCATGGTTCAACAAATTATAAATGAGCAACCTGATATAAAAATCATAAATAAATAAAAATATACAGCTTAGTAAAATACTGAACTATCATAATGATAATGACATAAATACCTCTCAGTGATGTTGTTTACCCCTCTTTCTGTCCAAGCTGCTCTGCCCAAAATCTATCCAAAGCTGAATCATTCCTCCCTGCCAGCTAGGAATAGAGCCTATCCGGCTCCCTAGCTCCAAGATTTCATAAGGATTCCTGGCCCCCGAGCCCAAAACCCCCAGTAACCGATGCTCCCATGTAACTGTCCAATAAATTCCTCAAGCCAAAACCAAAAAGATAAAGTTTTTCCATCCCTCCCTTGGAAAAATGCTCCAATACCATCTCCTCCTCTGCAGAAATTCTCACTCTCCCCC
>ML790439.1:264225-278181 GCA_009831015.1 Picea engelmannii
TAGTTTAGTTACATAATTATGAATATTCATATATCCCCATTTTCTTTTCAGAAGGAAAAACAATAAATTCCACCATAAGACAAATCTCCATACACTCTCAACTATTTCTACTCATCCTTCCTCCCTAACTTACTTCCATCTTCCATCCCTATCCTTCCTCTGTTGGACTATCTTGGAGCGTCAACTATATTGACCTAACTCCAAATAGAACCCATAAGTAGAAGTGTCACTATCTTGACCAAGCTTCCCCAGCAGGCAACTGACAGTCATCATCACACGTCTAAGGGAGCGTGAGCTAACATCGTCCTCCCATGACTTCAGGTTTCGGAGGATACACGGTGGGAAATGCCTCCACCCCTCCTAATAGGACTAGGGTACACACCCTACAATGGAATATACAGTGGCACCGTGTTGCTGGGAGTTTTGTCATCATTTATTTGGTTTTGGGCAGTCTCACCACCTGAAATCCTGCACTGGTCCACATATCATAGCAATGCATCCAAACCAATATAATTTCACATAAAAAGATTCATACCATATTATTTCTCGGTCAATGGTCACGACATCCACTTTCATTATCATTATCCCTTGGTTATTTCGTAGCCCAATGACCTGCAGATTAGTCTGTAACACAAACTCATACACATCTATGCATTATTATCATGTAATTTCATACAACTAAAATCTCAATTCGGTATCCCCATACCAACAACTTTAACATCAATTTTTTCAAGTTATAAATAGATCTCATAATATCCCATAATTCAATTAACGTTACCCATTCATAGAATTATCCTTTACATAATAGATTGCATCATATCCAACATCATTCAAATATCATTTAAACCTTCATAGGATTCTCATTCATGCAATATATTGCATCATATCCATCATCATCAATAATAATTAAACATTCATAGAATTTACATTCACATAGTAGATCGCATCATATCCAACATCATCATTAACATTTAAACATTCATAAAATTTACATTCTCACAATATATCGCATCATATCCATCATCATCAATAATATTTAAACATCCATAAAGGTTCATACATCTTAAAAGTTCAAGTGTATCATTTAATAGTTTCATTGTGAATAGAAAATAAAGGGGTTTAGGCCTTAGGTAATCTTGGTTGTCTAAGTCAAAAGGTGGTGTTACATACACCCAACCTTCGAGAAACATATTCTCGACGTGGTCAAAAGTGAGGAAAAAAAATCTCATCGTAACGTCTCAGCATCTTCCCAAGTAGCAAATCCTGGACTATACTTGTCCCTCTAGACCTTAACTTGGTCTACCAGACGGTTCCTGAGTTGTGAGACTCTACGGTCCAATATGTGTAACGGTTCTACTGTGAGGGTTCCCATGTCCAATACCTGCAATTCCTTCCAATTTAGATTATGTGATTCATCAACAACATAATGACGTAGAACAGATACATGAAAAACATTACTAGTTTTATGCAAGTGGGGTGGCAGTGCGAGATGATAGGCAATGGGTCCAATTTTTTCTTAGATTCTGAATCGTCTTATAAATCGAGGTGACAACGTTGTCCCCTTCCCGAAACGCATGGTACTCTTATTAGGCCTGATACGAATGAAAACCTGTTCTCCCACTTTATAACTCCGGTCAGTCTTGTGTGCATCCGCATAAATTTTCTACCTATCATGTGCTTCCTTTAGTCTCTTCATAATATGAATCACCTGTTCCTCCATCTCTTGAATCAATTCTGGCCCAATTATTACTCATTTTTCTAATCTTTCCCAACTCACTGGTTTTCTTCATGGCCTTCCATACAGAGCTTCGTAGGGTGGCATTCTGATGGAGCTATGAAAACTGCTATTATAGGTGAAATTTACCAAAGGTATGTAATTCTCCCAATGGGTTTGATTATCCATGACATACATCCTAAGCATGTCTTCCATGACTTGATTTACTCTCTCAGTTTTCCCATCTGTTTCAGGATGATAAGTTGTGCTTAAGTTCAACTGAGTCCCCAACGTTGACTGCAAACTTGTCCAAAACCTAGAAGTGAATCTGGATTTTATATCTGAAATGATCTTCTTAGGTATCCCGTGCAAACAGATGACCTTACTTACAAACACGCATGCCACATCAGTGACATCGTAAGTGTCTCTAACCAGAATAAAATGAGCACTCTTGGTTAACTTATCAATTATCACAAGAATGGAATTGTGTATATGAGATGTGAGTGGCAACCCCACAACAAAATCCATAGATATGACTTCCCCCTTGGACATAGGAACCTCATGTGGTTGTAGGAGACCTATCAGGTGATGGTGGTCGACTTTCAGTTGTTGACACTCTAGGCACTTGGTGACGAAATGGACTACATCGCGCTTCATGCCTACCCAGAAGAAGATCTTTCTCATGTCTGCATACATTTTTTTTTTCACACCTGGATGCGCACAATAAAGTTCCCTATGGGCTTCCTTCAGTATGATGCTTCGAATATCCCCACTTTCGGGGATGTACATCCTTCCTCGATATCTTAACAATTCATCTTCTTCTAGACTATATCCTTCATACTTTGGATCTAATTCCCTCCCACTCCAGAGGTTTGAAGTAACCTTTAAATACCATCTGTCTCCTTGGATTTGTGTCAACACACATTCCCTCAGATTGACCTTTAAGGGTACCAAGGAGAAGACATGTGGTCTCCTACTCAAGGCATCTTCGACCACATTCTCTTTTCCTGTGATATATGAAATACCAAAATCGTACTCACTCATGAACTCACTCTATCGCCTTTGCTTGGCATTCAGATCCGTTTGAGTGAAGAGATGTTTTAAACTTTGATGGTCCATTTTGAGTTCAAAGTTTCACCCCACAAGATAGTGCCTCCAAAGTTTTAGAGCTAGCATTATAGTTGCCAACTCTAAATCATGAGTAGCATAAATCTCTTCATGTTTCTTCAACTTCCTTGATGCATAAGCTATCCGTCCTCCATCTTTCATTAGCACGGCCCCTAACCCTTGCTTCGAGGCATCCGTGCAGACTGGAAAGTCCTTTTCCATATCCGACACTCGTAGAATTGATGCACTAGTTAGTAATCTCTTAAGCTCGATGAATGCACTATCACATTCTTTTGTCCAGTCATACCTGACCCCCTTGCACTGTAAAGTGGTGATGGGTTTCGCTATTTTATAAAACCCCTCCACAAATCTCCGATAATAACCTGCTAGCCCCATGAAGCTTTTTACCTCATGGGCATTTTTTGGCATTGGCCTTTCCATAATGGCCTTTACCTTTTCTAGGTCCACAAAGATTCCTTCACCGGAAATGATATGTCCTAAATAGTGAATTGCTTTCTGGAAGAAGGTACACTTCGACAACTTCCCATACAATTTGTTCTCTCTAAGGAAGGACAACACCACTCGCAAGTGTTCCTCATGCTCTTTTTCGTTTTTGGAATAGATGAGGATGTCATCTAGAAAGACTTGTACAAAACGGTCTAAGTACTTCTAGAATACGTTGTTCATGAGGCTCATGAATACTGTTGGTGCATTGGTCAATCCGAAAGGTACTACTATGAGCTCGTAATGTCCAAACCAAGTTTGAAAGTTAGTTATTTAGGAATATCACCTTCCTTAATCCTTAACTGGTGATACCCTGATCGCAAATCAATTTTTGAGAATACCACTGCGTAAATCTAATTGTTGCCACTTTCTCTTCCGATCAGGGCCTTTCCTTCACTATGCATAAATCCTAATTGTAAATCTGGGCAGTCACGCTGGTAATGGGGCCCTCCACACCCCTAACAGGAAACACGAGATTGAACTTGCGCACCTTTCAGTGACTGTCTCTGAAATGAGTTCCTTCCCCATATCAATATACGACATTCATATCAACCACCCTTATAATATGAAGGCTCGACGCTTGCATTGGGCTTGTGTGAACTCATAGTTTGGCTTTGGTTTAGTAGGTGCTTTGGCTTAGGGTGGTAAGTAGGTTACTTGTGCGCACACACCACACTTATAATATATATATATATATATATATATATATGTGTGTGTGTTTTTTTTTTTATTAAATACAATTTAATTCAATTAATTTAAATTTTTAATTTATAAAAACATTCACCCATAAATTAAATTAAAATCCAATTTACTTTATCCATTTAAACTTAATTTATAGTTTATTTGCCTCTTTTTTTTTCTTTTTTTTTAATTATTAATTTATTTTTTTTTGTTTTTCTTTATTATAACAATTTCTTAAAAATTTAAATTTCTTTTATAAAAAAAATTAATTAATAAATAATTTCCAACACGGACCTTGCATGAGATCCACATGTTACTCCCACTTATTTCTAGAAATTAAAAAAAAGATCATTTAAACCCTAAACATCGTTATTCCTTTCTCATTTGTTGGGCACACAGAGGGTGAAGGTGGGAGTTAGGCGCAGCCAGGGTCCAATTCCTCCCTCGGTCTCTGTCACTGAGATATGGTTCTCTGTCAGTCGTTGGTGCTCGAGGGGTATGGAGCTGTGGGCTCTCCTCGGTGTGGCTCTTCCCCATGACTCGAAACCGTGCAAGGTCTTCTCCCTTGGATGTGACTTGGGGACTGGCACTTACGTTCTCATGGCTGTGGGCCGAGTGGTCTAAGGCACCAGACTCAATTTATGGTCTTGGAGAGAGGGTATTTGTTGGCTTTGCATGGTGGCCATCGGTTCTAGTCCAGTGGTCTCGTTCTAGAACAGTAGCCAGCCACGCCTAGGGTACTGTTGTATTCTCCCTTGTGGACTTCCTGCTTAGTGCTTAACACTTGAACACTCAGTTCTTTCTTGTATCGTGAGCTTTATGCTTGGTCTGGTTTTGAGGTTGTCGATGCCTCATGCCCGAATTCTCGACTCATTTTTTTTTTTATGCCTTGTCCTTGAGTTTTGGTGGACGATTTAGGGATTGGGTCAAAATCCCAATATTTTATCATACCTACATATATATATATTAATTTTTCTCCCTGGTAGGCTCCCTTGTGGCTTGCTGCTATTCTAGCGCGTGGCATGCATTTTAGTTTTTTGATTTGAAATGAACTCCACTGGATGAATGCCGTGTGCATCAAATGGCATCCCAAATGTTGCTTGTTGCTAGGGTTTGGTGAGTTTAGCGAAGGCGTCGATATCGTTTAGTGTTCTGGAGTTAATTACAGGCAGAGACCTTCTGCTCCTATTACATAATTCGAATTCATAGACCATCTTCTAGGGTTCAGGGTTTTATGAAGGCTGGGATTGTATTGATTACGCGGCCTAAAGGATAAGGCACTCACCTCCGGAGCTGGAGAATGAAACCTTTTTTGCGCCTTTGTGGCCTCCCCTGCCCCCTTCATCGTGGCTTGTGCTTGGTCTATCCCTTGTGACTTACGATGAGTGCTTTGGACATGTAGTGCACCATATTATTTCCTTCCTCAGTGGCTTGGATCTTGGTTGCTGAGACTTGATGTCTGTTGCGAATTGTGCTAACATATGTGTTGTACAGTGTTCCTGTGCGTTGGGCCGCTGTGTGTTTCAATATCTCAGTAGCGTAGTGCAAAGGAAAGACTCCCATGTGGGCTCCTCCTCCATGGGGTTGACCGCTTGGTCTCAACTTCGAAGCTTTGCACTGTTAACCCGCATTGTGTTGTGGCAGATGTGTAACTTCAGAGATTGGGCCAGTGGGCCCCAATGTGTGTTTTAATGCGCAAGCCTGTGTTTTTTTTTTTTTTATGCTCATCAACTTCCATGGCTATTGAGTTTCCTGGTACAGTGGTAAGATCTGTGGGCAATTTCAAGATTTCTTCAGAGTTCCACTATTACACTCTAAAGTCTAAAGTTGATATACTTAACCTTATTCAAGTGGGTCTGACTTTCTCAGACGAGGATGGGAAATTGCCTAGTTGCGGCACTGATAAGTATTTCTTGTCGCAATTCACTTTTTCGGGATTCAATCTGGTCAAAGATATGTATGCCATCGATTATATTTAGCTTCTACAACAGAGTGGTATTGATTTCAAGAAAATAATTAGAATGGAATCGATGCATGGGTATTCGGTGAGCTGCTGATGTCGCCTGGCATTGTTTTGAATGACACTGTGCACTGAGTCGCCTTCCACAGTGACAATGATTTTGGGTATATTTTGAAGCTTAGGTTTAAGCCTTACTACCTGCTTGGTTAGGATCTGATGCATGTAGACAATCAGGAAGTAGCTGCGCACCTTTATTATATAACAAATGCGTTGAACGGTTCACCCTTTCCCTTTTTACAATGGGTCAGCTAGTAAATGGGAAAAATCTAGTGGGTGTTTCCGGTGCTGTTGGATCGAATGAGTCAAGAGAACTGGATAAACTACTAGGTCAATAACAACAACTGGATTTTCTAGACGTACTTCTCCCCACTCCTCCTGGTTGCCTTCCACAATGGCTATGATTTTGGGTATATGTTGAACTTCTAACGTGCCAGCAGTTTCCTCTGACACCTACAGGCTTCTTCAATTTGATAAACATGTAATTTTCCCACAGTGTATGATATCAAGTACTTGATGAATTTCTGTTGCATATTAGAAGAAGAAAGTGCTTCCCTCAATCATAGGTGTTTTAGAGCCTGGGAATCGTCATGAGAGTCATTCTCTTGAAGGATTCTGTTATGAAAAAAAAACAACTCTGGTCAATATCTCAACAGTTGTTCGCCATACCTCTTTTGAGCAGCGGGTTTCAAACCCAACACCAGTCGACAAAACTAACGGAAGATGAGCAGTCTCTGTAAAAGTGTAATCATACATCGCTTCCACACAGTTTGTTATTCAAATGTGTGGTTTAGGAAATGATTTTCGATCTGTTTCTTCTATTTTGTGTCTTATTATTAGTGCTTCACCAATAATTCACTCCTAGGTTTCTTTGTTGATAAATTAAAGATGTCAATGCCAAGTGTTGTTTCGCAATGAATCAAGCATGCCCTTAGGAAAAATTGTTTCAATCTTGTCTAAAATACTTTTTCATTCTTGCAGCTTCTGTTAGACGACCCAGCTTTTGCAGTGACACTACCTTCAAGTATATCGCCTCAAGCAATAGGTTGGTTGTATGTAGTGAAACTTAATGTGACGGTTCTTGGCGTGATCAACCTTGTTTAGAATGAGCCTTTTCTGAAATAAAAGACCGTAAGCATTGTTTTTCAGCATGTAATTCGATTCCCTCAAATACTTGCAAGGCAGCCTCAATGTTTCCCCTTTGATACTCTAATCTTATGCTTTTTTTTTTAAACAATATCTTATGCTTTTTTTTATAATTACTATTTGATCTTTATATACTTAACCGAAGAATAATAGTTTCTCTTTATATACTTAACCGAAGAATAATAGTTTCTGATGGGGTAAAGGTCAGTAAATAACTTCCAGAAATATTTCCTTTGATCTTTCCGCACTTAGGCGGAGACTAATAACCTCTTATCGTGTCTTCTCCAACAGATAGCCAGCCCCAAAACTTGGGTAAACATTACACCTCAACCAAATTATACTATCCATTATCCACTTTAACTACTATTTTTTTTTTTCTCACATTAATTTCATCTCAACTGATTAATATATTTTACTATGCAGGTTCAAAAAAGATCATTGCCTGTGTTGGAGAAGGCACAACCTCCCTTCCTTATCAATCTGCTGAAAATAGTGGTATAGCATTTGGTAGAATGTAATTTAAATGATTACAACCTCGTATCAAGTCATTACTTTAATCATTGTTTTTATTGGATACCTTCAAATTGGGTGACAAATTTTGAATAAGAAAAACAATTTAAGCACATGAAAAGGACTTGGGGCTTTGTCTCTTTTCTTAAGTAATTATTTGATATTATTTGTATTAATTTTTTATTTCGTAATCTTTCGTTCAAGGGTAGAATATATATATATATATATATATATATATATATATATATATATAAAGAAAGAAAATTCAGTTGTAGGTAGGCCTTTAAGGCTCCAGTGCTTCAAACTGAAGCTCTCATACCATGTGTAAGATCCATGTTATAATAGAAATACAAAATTAATTAAATTTAATCATAACATTGATTTTAATAAGTTCTTTATGGTTTTATATTCAACAAGCTAACAAAACTAACAGTTCATGGTTCAACAAATTATAAATGAGCAGCCTGATATAAAAATCATAAATAAAGAAAAATACACAGCTTAGTAAAATACTGAACTATCATAATGATAATGACATAAATACCTCTCAGTGATTTTGTATCCCCCTCTGTTTGTCCAAGCTGCTCTACCCAAACTCTGCCCAAAACCGAATCATTCCTCCCTGCCAGCTAAGAACAAAGCCTATCCGGCTCCCTAGCTCCAGGATTCTGTAATGATTCCTGGCTCCCGAGCCCAAAACCCCCAGCAACTGATGCTCCCCTGTAACAGTCCAACAAATTCCTCAAGCCAAAACAAAAAAGTTACAGTTTTTCCATTCCTCCCTTGGAAAAATGCTCCAATGCCATCTCCTCCTCTGCATAAATTCTCACTCTCCCCCCAAGAAATCCAAAAGTCCCCCTCTCCAATGTCTTTGCCCCATCATATCCGCCTTCCCATTCACCGCCTCCTCCCTTCCTTCAATGCCACCCACCTTATCCCTCCATTTATTACCTTATCCCTCCATTCAATGCTTTGTCCCTTCATACATCAAGTTTTCTATTAAATAAATTAAATTTTATTAAGCTTTTAATTCGTTACTGAAACCTTAAATGAGTTAATTAATTAATTAATTAATTAATCAACATATATTAAACAATAAATAAATAATATTATTAATAAATAATCATTATTTAACTAATACTCATTAGGATAGTTAATTATTTAATTAATTATACTTGATTAACCTTAATCAATTATTTAACTAGGGTTGTTGCACTGATGCAGGTGCATCATGCTTCCAAATTCATTGTATATTTGATTAGACCTGGGGATATTCATTCTACTAAAGGGTTGGTTTCCTAGTGAGTGATTTGTTATATTTTCACAAGAGTTTGTTTTGTATAAGCGAGGAAATGCTTGTAAATGTTCTCTAATGTGTGAGACGATGAGGGAATCTTGGATATTTGTTTGTTGTAGAATGGTTTCTCTAAATTGGGCATCTAAGGCAGTTTGAGTCTTGTGAAGATAAGAGAAATCATATCTTCTCGATAAAGACTGATCTTAACTAGGATTGAATGGTTATAGGATCTTTGGGAGTGATTCGTTGAGATAAGGTCTCATTAGGGGGTTTTTTGAGAATTTATAGGATCAGAACTGAATTGGTTTTAGAACCCATTTTTTACAAAATATTGTAAGACTTTAGGCATTGGGTGTGTTTAATTGAATGTAAATTTGGCCAAAGAGAAGAACGAGAGTTTCTAAGTAAATATATATACAGATTGGTTAATGAAATAAACTTTTCCATGAAGTAATTGTTTATGTTCGAATATAGAAGAATTTCAGTTTCTCTGTGAAATCTAGAATTAAGAGAGCTTCAGAACCTCTGTGCAATTTGAGCCTAAGCTAGGCAAGTTTTACTACATGTGGAAAGATCTATACACGATATGTTTCTCATGATGAACCTGTGTATGATAGTTTTCATTTAATTGCGGGATCAACAGTTTATTGCAGGTTTAAGAACAGAAGTTCTCAGGACAAGGTCTCGATATAACCCCGTAACCCAACTAGGTCGAGTAAGTATTCCCAGGAATCATTGATCACTGTAATGGATGAATGATCCTAGTCTATTGGAAAGTGGACAATTGATTGGGGTTAAGGTGGCTACCCGCAAGCATGGTGGAAGAATCTACGGGAGCCGACGATTTACAGAAAGAACAGATCACAATCGTTGAAGGACAAATCAAGTTGAAAGCTACAACAATCCTCCAATAAAGAGTTGTTGAGGAGGACCGTCCGATCGTGAGGGAAGTGATAAGTCAATAACCAAATAATATTTTCCATCAGATCAACATAAGGCATATCTACGACATGGGATCATTGCACAAATTGAAGGTGGAGTTAAAGAATGTGTGGTTTGAGGTCCCACAATCCTCTAGTACTGTTGATCTCATCGGGATGGATGATCAATGATGATGATTAAACGAGATCGGGTGAACACCTTGTAGATTGCAGAGACCGAAGGAGAGTTTAAAGAGTGATCACGTTGAGGTTCCACAATCCAGCAGAACCGTAGATCTCGTCGACCTCTCGATCTATGGTTGTCACTGGTCTGAAGTTTAACAATCATTTCGGGGATCATGCCCACAATTAATGTGTGTGCAAGTTCAAGTTCCACTGTGAACCTAGACCGTCGATATTGGGACAGAGTTAGATCCGCAATTAGAGGTGATAGAAGTTTACAGGGAAGGACCACAAGTCAGAACCTATGGTTATGGTACCAGTCACTTTGGTAAGGTGTTGAGGATCAAGGACATTCCATAAAAGGATATAAATTCGATCATACCCATGGTAATATGTGGGAGCAGTTGGTGAAAGAGAGTGCGAGGAGATGATAGGTTCTAGTGCCTGAGGAGCAGAGAAAATCCATAGCTTTGGGTCATATGATAAGAATACAGGACCTTTGATATAGACGAAGGAAATTGGTTTAGTATATCTATATTCATCCCTTTCTCATGAGGATCAAGACATAAGTTGGTGAAATTTAATAGATAGAGTGAAAGGATTCGATCATGTGAGTGTTCGAATCAGATCAAGAATGTTGCAGAGTTGAAAATGGAAAATCGATCTGAGAACAACCCCTTTGTGGGTTTTAATCAACCTAAGGTGAAATAGTGTTGGACAATTATGGGTAACACATGGGAGGTGCATCATTTTTGGTATTAGACTAGAAACATTTTTAGTATTGTAAAAGAAGGAAATTATTTGCTCAATTAATTATTGAAGGGATATTATACAGGAATTTAAATAATACTAATTTTTTTAAGGTACATAGATCATTGTGATAGAGGTATAGAGAAATGATATGCACTAGAGGAAGAATACTCTAGGTGGAGAGTTCAGGAAGAGGTACTTATGGAGAAGTAATGATCCAAGATGAATGGATAAACAAGCGAATGTTGAAGGGGAGATCTTCAACAATATATTACAAATAAAAAATGAATAAAATGATTTTTATTGCTAACTCTAGTCAAAAGATAATTTGTGTTGCAGGTTGAAATTGTAGCAGAAATCCATGACAACAATAAGCTGAGACAGAGGAAAGAGGGACTAGGTAGAGCTCTAAGAAGGTGAATATTGTGGCAAAATCTAGATAACAATTGAAATTTCTAAAGAAGAGCAGGACAATAAAGTTCTCAAAGGAAGAGGTGAGCAATTGAAGAAGAAACAACCTAACAACTTTTGAAGATGAGGAGCACACGTGCTCAATAAAAGGTTCTAGGTGGTAGAATCAAGAGGAGATGTGCCAAGAATATTATTGGTGCTAGTGACAAGTTGAAGAATTGTTACAGAAATGGGAAGGACCTATTGCAGCTCACAAGTAGGCAAGGAGAGTCTACAAAAGGAAGAGGAGAAGGTGACTACTAAGGGTCATCTTAAGGGTTCAGAATGGAGTCACAACCAGAAGAAGGAAAATGCCAAAGTGGTTGGCATAAGGAAGATGAGTAATGAGGAATTAGAAATAGAAATGGTTGAGATAAAGGTACATCTTAGTGTACTAGAGGAATGGATACAAGAGTATGAGGAGGACCGGAGATATGGTTAGAATATAGAGAGGAAGAAGGTGAGTTGACATTCACTGTAGGTGAAGCTAAGGCAAAGGATGTTTACCAGGTTAAAGGAAGAACTCGGGGAAACTGAGTGTGAAATGGAAGTTTGGTTCTGTGGACCTAAAAGAAGATTGTTCCTGGATGAAGATGAAGATAGAAACATTGAGGATAAGTTTCCTGATATTCTGGTGAATTGTTCAGAAAAACATGGAGATGTGGAGATTAAGGCATTAGATGAGGAGCCTTATGACTTTAATTCTCAATTTTTGTGTATGTTTTCATATTTTCTAGTTAATGAACATCAAATTACTAATATGTTTGTGCATTCCAATGAAGGAATGAAGCCTGTAGAAGAGATGGCTGAATTGGAGGAAATTTAAATAGAGCATATGTTTGAATACCTTGAAGACAATGAGGAAGTTGTCATAACCAAAGAAGATGAATAAAATCAATTGAAGATTTGTGTCAGTAATATGAATGATCGGAAACCTTCATTTGGAAGAAATTCCTCAACAACAAAACAAGATGAAGGCATTACTCAAGGCATAGAGGAATGCATGAAAATGATGAGAACAACATAAGTTCAAGAACCTTGTAAACTTCAACCTCACAATTGGGACATATGTGTAGGTGGATCAACACTATTTTGTAGATTTTATGGAGGTACAAAGGACATAAATTCACCTCATGAAGATAGGCTCAAGGAAAATTCAGTCATGGAAATATTAGAAGACAATACTTTTCTAGAGGAAGAATGTATAGTAGAAGAGGTAGAACCTTTGCAAGGATGGATGACAAAAGATCCAAGAGGAGGATATTACCTGGAAGATACAATTCAAGATAATTTTGATGAATTGTATAAGGAATTGGAATCCTTGGAAAAGAGGATAATAGGTCAAGGAATGCACATTTGGAATGCAAAATATGAATTGGAAAGGGAAGACAATGTCTTGAAAAGGAATAAGGAAGAAACTGTAAAGTATGCACAACAGCCAGGGAGATATTATAGCATAGGTATTCATCCAGAGACTGAGCTGGATAAGAAGATAGAAATATTGTGGATGATGTTGAGGAAGACATCGAAGAGAAGGTATTGCAGAAGGAGGAGGAAAATAAACAATGAGGACACGCTAACTAAAATACTTTGCATCAACAAAGAAATTGGAAAATTGCAAACTAAAGTTTGGGACCCTCGAGGGTTTCATAAACATATGAAATAACATGATTAGGAGATAATGAATGTTTTCAACCTTGGGAGTCTGATGTAGGTGCATCCTACTTCCATATTCATTGTATATTTTATTAGACCTAGGGGGTATTCATTCTACCAATGGGTTGGTTTCCTAGTGAGTGATTTGTTATATTTTCACAAGAGTTTGATTTGTTTAAGTGAAGATATGCTTGCAAATGTTCTTGAATGTGTGAGAACATGAGGGAATCTTGGATATTTGTTTTTTGTAGAATAGTTTCTCTAAATTTGGAATCTAAGGCAATTTGAGTCTTGTGAAGATAAGAGAAATTGTATCTTCTCAATAAAGGTTGATCTTAATTAGGATTGAGTGGTTAGAGGATCTTTGAGAGTTATTCATGGATCTAGGTTGATCTTAACTAGGATTGAGTGGTTAGAGGATCTTTGGGAGTGATTCATGGGTATAAGGTCTCATTAGGGGTTTTGTTGAGAATTTATAGGATCTGAACTGAATTAGTTTGAGAACCCATTTTGTACAAAATATTGTAAGCCTTTGAGCATTGGGTGTGGCCAATTGAACATAAATATAGCCAAAGAGAAGAATGAGAGTTTTCGAGTAAAAATATATATAGATTGGTTAATGAAACGAAATTTTCCATGAAGTAATCATCTATATTCAAATATAGAACAATTTTAGTGTCTGTGTTAAATATATAATTAACAGAGCTTCAGAACCTTTGTGCAATTTGAGCCTAAACTAGGAGAGTTTCAATACCTATGGAAAGGTCTATACATGGTATTTTTCTATTGAAGAACCTATGTATGTTAGTTTGCATGTAACTGCAGGATCAGGGGTTGATGCAAGTTTGAGAAGAGGATTTCTTAGGAAAATGTCTCTATATAACCGTGTAACCTAACTAGATCGAGGAAGTGTTCCCATGAATCATCGATCACTATAATGGATCGAGGATCCTATTCTATTGGAAAGTGGACACTCGATTCGAGTTAATGTGGCTACCTGTAGGCATGGTGGAAGAAGCTA
>ML790439.1:285161-315492 GCA_009831015.1 Picea engelmannii
TGATTTCATGGGCATCAAAGAAGCAGCCAATAGTATCAATATCTTCTGCAGAGGCAGAGTATGTAGCTGCTACCTCATCCTCTTGTCAAGCAGTATGGCTGAGAAGATTATTGAAAGCCATGTCACAAACAGAAAAGGATCCAACTCCTATTTTCTATGACAACACATCAGCAATTGCATTATCCAAGAACCATGTGTTCCACAAGAAAAGTAAACACATTGACACTCGGTTTCATTTCATACGTGAGCTAGTCAACAATGGTGAAATTGCACTCCAATTTTGTGGATCTAGAGATCAGCTTGCTGATATCTTCACCAAGCCACTAGGAAAGTTAGTTTTTGATTTTCAGAGACAGCACTTAGGCATAGTCAGTGTTGATGATTGTAACTGTTGAGTCTAAGAGGGAGTGTTAAATATATTGTACCCTCAACAGTCTGAGCGTACACTGCCAGCTGTACTGGACAGTTGTACTTTCTATTTTTGTCTTGCTTGAGCATATATAGCTCAACCATCTTACATTGTAACCACTTCTTCAGTTCTATTCTGTATCTCTTCATACATTTGAATATACTATTCTTTTCTCTCTGCATTTCTCTGTCTTTCACAATTTATCATGCCCGAGGATTAGAATAAAGCCATAGATCTGGGTCGTATGAGAATAAGACAGGACCATTGGTACAAATGAAGGAAACTAGTTTACTATCTCTATATCTATCCCTTGGTCATGAGTATTGAGATAGAAGCGAGTGAAATATGACAAACAAAGTGAAAGGATTCGATCATGTGAGTGATCAAATCAGATCAAGAATGTTGCAGAGTTGAAAAATGAAAATCGATCTGAGGATATCCCCTTTGTGGTTTTTAATAAACCTAAGGTGAAATAGTGTTTCATAATTGTGGGTAATGCATGGGAGGTGCATGCATATATTTTTTCCTTTTAATTAGGGCTTTGTAACTATTTTTCTAGTAATATTTTAAGGACTAGTTTTAAGCATCCCTAATGGTATTTCTAGATATCTTACATTGTTTATCATACTAAGGGTTGGTAGTTATATTTTCCATTTTACAAAACGCTTCGATAGAGAATTTGTTAATGGAAGTAGAGATTTGTTTTCATAAAATAATGATATGGGTATTAAATATTGTGCTTCTGTGATAGAAGATTTAATTCGTTGCTTAAATCCTTTAAAAAATGAATATTTATCCTTGTTTAAGATAAAGTGATTTTGGTTATCATAGTTTTCTTCAATGGGGATTTTTTGCATGAAAAAGTTAATAAATGGGATTGAATTTGTATGGTCACAGTTGGGATCATGGTTGTTTAAGATGTCAAAAAATTATTATTTAGTTGTATGCAGGGTTACATATATCACATAATCTATGGCACGTTATCCAAACCCATGAATATAAGTCATCCAGTTGGATTTCAACCATTTCAGTAGACCATTGCAAATTCTTAGATCTTGAGAATTGCATAGCTTGATTATCTCAATAGAAAACAAATTCTCGACCAAGTATTTATAGTTTATTTTGTACCTACTAGCTAAAACAAGGTCCTCATATAGCCATAGAAGATTAAGGTTGGAATAATTGCTAGCACTAGTCAAGGAAGAAATACAAAATAACTCCTATTGTTTCCACCTAGTTTTATTGTTTGTTGAACATGAAAATATCATATATTGTAATCAAGATGAGGAAAGATATAAATTGGAACAACTAGATGAATGAATTTATACATAGCTAAAATCTAGAACAATTTTATCACTTTCTACATTTTTTAACAAGAACACATTTCATTAGCTTCCATACAAATACATTTTATGTCTTCATATTATCAATAACTTTAATTGACTTACACAAAAAATATGGTTTTTGTAGATGATATAGATAAGATAGGATAATTATATTGATGTCCAACAAATAACCACAATAGTGGGCCAATTGGACTCATGAGCAGTGCAAAAAGTGCAAATATATAGTGAGAATGAAAAATCATCTCTAAAATAACCACAACAAAAAATCAATAAGACTTAAGAGTAGTACACACACAAGTCCTATTGATAAACTACATGAAGAACAAAAATTAAATATTTAGAGAAGAGCATTAAAATTTTAGTCCAATTGCATTTGGAAACCTATTTATAGAGCACATATCATGAGTTCTAACAATTAAAATCACAAAGAACACATACATGGTTGATTATCCTATTCCTTCAATGGTTTTGTATTCAAAACAATTTCATCTCATGTACCTTAGTGATATGGGTTTTTCAAACGATATAGATAAGACAACATAATTTTATTAATGTCCAATGAATGACTACAATTGTATGTCAATATAGTGCAGGACTATAACAAGTTAATTCGATAATGTGAGTGCAGAATAAACTGGTATAGCTAAAGCATAAGCTAGCAAAGAGTTGTAAATGGTTATCCCAACAATTATGTTAGGAAACTTCCTTTCATAGCACATAACATCACTTACAACAATTTAAAGTATCGAGCATACCTACATAGACCAGTAAGAGACTTAGTATCTAGATTATTTTGAATCAAATGCTTATGGGAACTTAAATTCATCAAGTGTTTCAAACCCACCGACACGAAGAATATTGACATAGTTGGTTTGGAGATAAATTACTACAACATCCATGTTCCATACTTTTGAATAAAAATTTTGAAGTGCATGAATCACTTTCCATTCTTGGAAATATTTAAGGATATTTTCACGCCGTGATCACTCTTGTTATCTACACACTAAAATTCTCCATTAATCACTAGCTCTAGAAGAGGACTACCTACTAGTCTCCAACCACTATAACTTCTCCCCTAGTTGTTTCTTTCAACAATAGGATCCCTTTTGATATGTTAATAATTCAATGTCATTATTCATTGTAGTTAATGATATGCCCATGATTTTAAAACAATAATTAAACTACATAAAATAACAAAAGAGAAGATTTGTAGAAGAATATATGTTCCTTTTATTATTATTAATTTAAGCTTAGATAGAAAATAAAAAATGATCAAGTTGATTTTCTCAACTAGTATAATGAATTAATTTTAAAATAATACTAGAAACAAATAAATATTTGTCATTCAATGGTGGACTGTGTCAACTTCTTTCTATAAGACACTCTTGGACACATCAATTTATCCATATTTAGTTGAAAGTGTCCCCACTTTTTGCTACAAATTTGAGAATTTGATGACAAAAGTCTTTTCTAATATCCATTTATCGATAGTTTATATTTTTCCCTTGTGTCCTACAAAGTATATGGTTTCCATGTCTCTGTGTGGTGGGTTTAGGAGAAAGCATCCAAGAGTGCGTCTTCCTCCAATGGTGGTTGGAAATATCAAATGTTTTTTTATAGTTTCATGATTTGAATGCCTTCTTATAGATGAAATGGCTTATACAACTTCAATTTATTGAAATTTATGAAATTATGTATTCCCAAACATGTAAGTAAGTCCATTTTATATGCGATCTATAGATTTTCATGGATATTGCATTGGAATGGTTCATCACAAAAAAAATTACAATATTAACAAATATCTTATTATATTGCCTTTTACTTAGATTCCATATTCAATGTTACTACCTTAATGCATGAAAAACTAAATAAAGAAAACTACAATGAAATATATAAGTAAATAACACACCATCCACACAATGAACAAAATATGTACTCTAAAAAAACCCATCTAAAGGGTGAGGACTATGCTCTACTCCTTTATTCCTAGTTATGAAATGAAAATACCAAGAAAGGGGATCTCAGTATGAAGTTTTCATTGACACTATAACCAATGTGACAACTATAAGATCTTTTGCTTCCTCTATTATTCTTCAATATGCCATTCCTAGATGTTGTCAATTTTCACATGCAACTCTATGTGACTAATTTCACATATAAAAATTTCTTCCTAGTGATCTAACTATCACTAAACAACTTTAAAATGAAATTATTGACTGAAAACATATGCAGTGGAAACAACAAGATCATAGATGAATCATCAATACACAAGAGACATAATAATTATGTTTCATAACTTTATCCAATCCTTCAAATATGAGGACAAAAATCAATCCTCTCAACCAATAAAATATCACCAAATATGAGAACAACCTTTTCCTTCTGAAACAAGAGAATCTAAGGACAACCTTATCCCTCCAATAAAAAATAAAAAACCAAATCTCAACTATATTCTGGAAATATCCTATGCTCATGAAACTTTTGTAGACCTCCTATACAGCCGAATCATGTCACCTGTTAGCATGTACATATATGTACTTACCCAAAAACCCAGATACATGATTCACCAATTGGCAACCCGCAGGCATACAAAGTTTTCTCTCATGCAAACCACATATTGCCTATACATGATTCATCCTTCTGTAACTTGCGTATATACACACTTCTCCCATCTGCAAACTATGTATGGACTCAAAAAACTTGTACGGACACCTCTGTACACTTCGGTCTCTACCAACTCCATTCTCCTAGGATATATTTGACACCTTGCAAACTTTCCAAGATGAGATTACCAATCCTCCTTAACATAAGTGCAAACTCACTTATGCAAACTCCATTTGTTGGTTGTGGAGCCTGATTATCTTCCTAATTCAGAGGTCTTTGTTTTCAATTGTGTTTATACCCCATGAAGACTTTACACCTCGAAAGAATGTACACTCCTCCATGCGGGGGAGTGCAAGGCGGGGGGTTACCCCCCTTGCGGGGTCCAAGGGGTCTATCCCCCCAGCTGGGGGGTCTGGGGGAAATCGGTCCCCCAAGAGGGGTTTGGGGGAAAACGTTCCCCGATGGGGGTTCAGGGCCAAAGCCCCTGAAGGAAAATTTGCCTTGTAAATGTATATTGTAATTTCATTATAAATCTGGACCATTCATTATAAGGCCACATATATGAGGGTAGAAGTTATGTTAGGGTTTTTTACCTAGAACAAAACCTTGTTTATGAGGGAAATGTATTGTGGCTATGTTTTATGCACGTAGCCCACACTGGGTGCAACACGTATATTTATCTATCTATTTTATTGTGTATCTTATGTTTTTTATTTCCGCATTTGTTTTATTTTATTTCTCCATGATCCTATTTTTCTAACACCAATCTTCCATAATGATGATCTAATGTCACAATGGCATCTCTCATTTATATAAGATTCCAATGAGTGAGTTTAGGATCCCTTCCTAAACTTGTCAATTAATTATAATATTTTAATCCTCTTTGTGGGTGTGGCGCCCCCAAACAAACCTACAAATCCCATCAACTTGCCCATGATTCCCTAACCTCATTTCTAGGCTGATTTCTCTGAAACGAAAGTCAAAACTGGTGCCAATGAAAATTCCCACATGCCTGGCACCTTGGCCTCTAGTGGGAATACTTCCCGAAGATAAAAAAAATCAGCAAATTCGTATTTAAACTATGGAACAATAAACAATACAACAAGAATGTAACCCCTTCCTATCCTATAGACTTAGTATTTAACATATCCTGATAGCCATCTAGATTTAGGGTTAAGGTTTTTTCATGTCTCACCTCAAAATTTAACTTATGGTTTAAGAATTTCTAGAATTTTCTTGAAAGTACACATGTGTGAGTAATGGAGTCTAATGTGGCCTCCACTTGGAACCATGGTGGTCAATAGGATAAGTCAACATATAGGGGGCATAACTTGCACATGTGAACTCTAATTGAGGTAATATTTGTGATGTTGGAAATCTCTTGATGTGTAGAACAATGTGAAGAGATTAAGAAAAAATATCACAAATATTTGACCCAAAACATATCCCCTTAAAGCCTCAAATGTGCTCTAAAATGATATAGACCCCAAATCACCAAAGTTGGACCTACCCATAATATGGGCCCTACAAGATAATATCTCCAATTTCCCACCTTGAAAATACCAAAATAGATGACAAATTATATAATGATTCATTCTAGATCAATAGAGATTCTCACCAATTTTTTGTAAAATTGTGTACGGACCATACTTTATTATCTTCAATTATTGGTGTTTCTTTCCCTAAAATTTTTTTTTCTATGGATGTAGCCACACTTTGTGGTCAACTTGAAAGGGAAAGGGACTCCTATGGTGATCTTGGAGTTCCCTTGTTTATGATTAATATCACTATATTGAATTCTTCACGTGTTCCTAATTATTAGACAAACATTCCACAAAGGCATATGGTTGATTTTATTGATATCTTTATTGGTGAGAGGACACCACTATAAAAAATTAGACAATAATGGGACTAGTAGTTCATAAGTTCCCTGTTGTAACCCTTGAGATGTTTCTGGCTAGGAAACTATGCCAAGGCGTCCATTTAAGATTGATTGATTTTAATTTATTTTTTATGTCTTAAAACATAGTGTTTTGTTTATTTATCTTTGGCCTTAATTATGAATATTTAATGCTTTAAATATTAGGTTTTGAGGGAATCATTTCAATGTTTCTAACAATTAAATATTTTAAGGGATGAAAGAAAAATTAAGAAGAAAAAAAAATGACAGTAAAATAATGTACCTTCTGATAAATATTATTTTACTTCTCAATTAGAATAACTATGCATACCCCGGATGGGGTGACACATAGACCTACATGGCCACTTGGCTTAGCACTAAACCATAGCATAAATGTTCCACATCGCTCCCCATCTCTTCATTATTAACRATGGGAGTAGGCCATTATAGAAGACCTACRAATGAGACACTTCTCCCTCGCGCGAAGGAGCCGACACTACAAACATTAAATATGGTCAAGTTAAAGAGGAGTCAGGTGCAGCTGTCCCACAAAAAGATGATAGCAAGGAGGCCTGGACATAGCTGGTTCATTCTTGAACTGARCCTCRCTGCCAACTGCAAGCTCTGGTGTGTCTGCATCTGTATCCCGTCGAATTCGGGGGCGTTTTCTATTCACTCCTCCTCCACAATGCCAAGGGAGTGAGGAAAGCCTCATTGCGGCTCGGCTTGGCACACTCATGCTGCTMAAAGATAAAAAAGGAAACACATGGATTGAGAACTCTCGCTGGCAAATTCTATCATTTGGAAAAGAGCAAGAGTCACTCGTCTTTCACTCCATGCCACCGAAATTTAGTCTGCAATGGAGAATAGAGCTCAGAACCCACCAGCTCTGGACAATTGGCAGCCCACAAACACTAAACGAGTAGAAATTCTTACAAATGAGCCTGAAACACAAGTTGGAAGCAGCTTGAGGGAAAGGCTTGAAGAAGCTCTCCCACCCGAAGAAGATAACATCGCGAAGGCCGTAAAACCTCAAGCAGTAGACATGAAAATGGGGAGGCCTTGTGAAGACTTCCAAACTTTCTATGCCGAGGAGGTGCCTTATGAGGATGAGGTCTTTTAAAGGACCTGTGCAGTAATGGTGCACCACAAGACATTGACACCAGGGAAAGGAACGAGGCCAGAGCCGAAGCAGAGATAGGAACCTCAGGTGAGGCGGCAACAAATGAAATGCATGCTCCACTCCTCCGCGCAACACACATGGATCTAGTGTTCGAACTCCGAGGCCAAATGGAAGACCAGGAGCACAGAGCCTTCCTCATTGGACAACGCTTGGACCTACTCCTGGATGCGTACTCCAACGCTCCAGAAAAATGAAAATTCCCAATGTGTGCACAGTCGTTTATCATTCAGGCCAAATCCGTGTGTCAGGAGGGCGAGGGTGACAGGTCACCAGGTATTTGAGCTTGTATTTTTTAGTCTGGTTTTCAATATTGTTGTTTAGAGTTAAGACGATCTATTTCCATCTATCCTAGTTTCCTTTAGGAAAGATAGATGGTGAAACAGTATTTTGGATTATCTTCCTAGACATGCTACAAGTCCCCCAAACTGTGTGGTTTCCGGTAAAATGGCATCACATTTGGTGGCAACAGTAAAGATATATCTCTCTGTATTTTTGTCAACTTAATATAGCAGGTAACACCTCTTTTTTACTTTAAAAAAAAAAAGAATAAATATGCAGAATATGTATCTAAACTAAAAATATAAATTGAATAGAAAGGAACAATTGATTTCTATTCACAAGGTGTTATGAGTTAAGCACAGGTCATATCATTACTCATAGTACATCAGATAAATATGTGTCTTTAATGATCCCTTTTGTAGTTGTAGTAGTAGTAGTCAGACTAAATTATCACAATTACAATAACAAGTACATCCAAGAATAAATTATGAATATGGAAATAACATGAGAGAGAGGTATCACATGAACTGAAACATAGAAATTTTGAGTCACTCAAAGTCTGCAAATTTTTTATTAAAGAGGTGTCTTTTCTTGGGCAAAAAAAAGTTGCTTTGCATTGATTTTTTCTTAGAATTTATACAAATTAGGTCGTAAACAAATATGGTTATTCAATCATATTTCCTATCTTTTCAAATACAAAAAAAAAAAAAAAATTACTCTTAAAAATAGGAAGATCTCGAAGACAATTGTTCAAATTGTTGATTTTCTTCAACTATATTGATGACTCATTCAGTGAACAACTAGATGAGAAGACTTAAAGTTTTTCTTGATGGATAACTGAATGATTTCTTTTTCCTATATGCAATGTCGAGCTCAATGCATTTCTCGTATGTAGGAGGGATTGAAAATAAGTTTTTGATTTTCCAATGAAGATATAAATCATCTATGAGTACATCCACAATAGTTTTCCCTCTCAAGTTTTAAACCATTGCTTTGAACTTTTCTTCACTCTCCCTGATTATGAATAAATTATTTCTATAACCTTCAAAAGATATAATTTTTCCTTTATCATCCCATGCTGAAGGAAATCCCATATTTAATAGATTTTCAAATTTGTTTATGAACGAATCAATGTTTATTTTCACGATTATGCATTTATTTTGAGTTTGTTGTAATAAATTTCTTTTAGTTAAAATATTTCCATCCTCCATCACCATTGTGGTTATGTCTTTCACACCTTTACTTTTCAATACTTCATTAGAATTGGAATTTAGGAATTTGATAACTCTAGTAGTAACCTAAGGTCTTGATCCTAATTCTTGGAATGATTTCTTTATAGTGTCATTTGCTTCATCTTTCAATAGGATCTCATCATCAATTATTTTGAATAAATCCCAATTCGTGCCAACTTCACTAATTATTTCATGTGAAATGATGTGTCTATCTCCTATCGGATAATTTTTCTAGACAACGTGTTCTTCATTTTCTCCATGTCTATTAGCATCGTAGCTTTCATCTTTTGGTATTCTCCAATAACTTTATATTTATATTTGATTTCTTCTTTCTATGTTTAAATTGTTTTCTTCGAATTTTCAATATCATATCCCTTTAGGTTCATATCTACCAATTATATTGATAAACCATCTTTTGGATCTATTGGTATCAATCTGTTTCTGGTACAATTCAATTTGTTCTTCCATCTGTACCATTTTCTTTAGGAGATGATTATTTTCTACGTGGATAAGACGTAATTCTAGGGTTGATCATTTTCTTCATTTGATCCTTATATTTCATAACCTGTATAATTCTAGGGATACTAAGCCTTTTATTCAATTCCTAAATATGTGTATTTTTTGTTTTCATCAAGGCTTATAGAGACACTACATGTTGTGGATTAGATCCTAGATCCATTACCCATTGTTCCAATTCTTCCACTCTTTTTTTTTTTAACGCAAACGAGTATGGATCTTTATTTAGATAGAGGCAGAGAGGGTTGCCGAACCCTTACAGATCAACTCAGAGCTAGAGATCTGAAATACAGTTCCAGCCAGATTCTTTTACAAAGCAAACCATAATTACTCCTAAGATAACAATACGGCTAAGAGAATAACTACTACAGACAAGTCGGAATTCTGGGCTGGGCTCCTTGCAAAAATGAGACGGCTGCTCCGCCCTTAGCGCTTTCCTTTGCTTCCATAACTGGTGGCCGCTTCTGCAGATGCTTCAGAGATCTTGCTGAAGGCTGTGGTTAGCTCCTCCACTTTCTTCTCCAAGTTGCAAAGGCGCTTGCCTAGGTCACCCATGAGATTTGCTGCGTCTTTCAGGCCGACGTGAATTTCGTCAGATAACTYRTCTTTGATATCTTCCATTTCAAATTTCAGAAGATCCCACTTTTGCTGGTTGGTGGAGGCCCTTATGCTTTCTAGTTCAGCTCTAACCCACTCTATTCGTTCTTTTGGCGTGAGGGGGATTTTAGGGTCCGAAGCCATGGTTGTTGTGCTTAATCCGTCGCTGCTCCTTTCTTCCTGCGCGCTGCTCGTCCTCCATCTGGGCTAATGAAATGAAGACCGAGCGTCTTTTAATTGCAGAACCCCTGACTCTGTTAGTATTCTTCACGGGACGAGTAGAGTGCCAAATCTCTGCCTGAGGATCCTGTCTGTCCGACTGCGGGAATAACTTGTCGTCCTTTCTGACTGATGCCAACACGATGTGAAAGGAATCGAGTGAGCGGATCTGCATTTTAGGGAATCGGGTGATGGGAGGGAGTTCCATTGATGATCAACTGTCCTTTATTTTGCAGGGACCCGAGGTTCGCCTCTTTATCCGCGTCTATATTCAACGTCCTGAGCACATGGTAGATTTTGAATTCCTTCAGCTGATCCAAAAGAATTAAGATCTTTTTATAAAGTTGAGCTAGCCTCATATCCTTAGGCTGTTTATGGAGGTTAATTGCATCCACTACCTGCTTTGAATCCCCTGCAATCATGACTTCTTTAATTCCCAACTTGAGTATTTGATTCAGGCCTTGCCAGAGCGCTAGATATTCGGCCTGGTTGTTAGTGGCATATCCAAGACAATTCTTCCACTCTTATTTACTTACAAGTCTTCCAATTTTGCAAAGAGGTACTTATGGTTATTTTGCAGTTTATCTTTTTAATTGTGTATTCTTCTCTTCAACACATATTCTCTATTTTATTTTAATTTGAATATTTTATTTTATTGTATGTTCACATTTTAGATGGTAGCTACCAGATTGCTTTCTTTACTTCATTTGATGTTTATTTCTACAAAATAGTATCAAAATTTTGAATGAAACGATTATTATTTCAAGTCTCACTCCTAGATCATTATTGGGAACCTTAAAACCCATGAATAGGGAAACCAACAGTGCGACTGAAATAATAAAATAAGTTATTTTATTTTTTTTTGGTTTGATTTGAAAGTTTATAAACATTCATATTAACTTCATATAAACTAATCAATCTAAAGATTCTTAATTCCATGAAAATAAAATTTGGGTCTCACAAGTTTCAAAAAGAACCTTGGGTTGATAATTAAATGAAGCCCGAAGATAGCCATATCTAAATCACCATTTTTTAGTACTGTAATTTTTGGCTCCATTGTTGGGGAGACACTAAAAGAAGTACGAATCCCTAGTTTACACTAGTCTATGAAATTCATTTAGGGATGAATCCAGGAGAATATAAACAAGATTATCTCATCATAGGATACCCATAGTATAATATCTTGATATATTCACCATAATAACTTTTGGTGAGTATCTATTTCCCTGAATTCAAACTAATAATAGTTTAGGATGCAAAAATAGGACAAGATATTCCAGAGGATTTTTTTGAGTGTTGTATGAACCCATGTATATTAATCCATTCATGAGGAATACCTCTAGAATAGTTGGAAGAAATTAAGAATTATCGGGTTTTTTCTGAGAAAAGGAGGATGTGTTTCCACAAGGATTTTCTCAAATCCATGTTTAAAGTTCAGAGTCATCACTACGGGTGACTCTACGCCTCATGAATCAATTGAAAAAAAAATTGATCCATGAACATATCCCATAAGAGAAGGACTCAAAATTTTCTTCTAATCCTAATCAACAAGAAGACAAGATTATTGAGTCATGGATAATTTTTTATGAGGATCATATACTAGAGCAAGAAACTGTAGAGTTTCTTGGATGTTTGTCACGAGATCCCTTCTCTACTTAGGAATATGGAGATCAATTCTCTGAAGAACTTCATGATATGAAAATGATAGGAAACAAAGGAAACAAGGATTATATTGAAGTTTGGTTTCAATTAGTTATCAGTCTATAGCATTATTGCATCCTTCAACCTTCATTGGTACCATTTTTACTAGACCACTTGGCCCCTCATAACCGGATATTCAATAAAGTACACTTTTTTAAATTTGGATATGAATTTAGTTGAGATTATGTTACGAGAATGGATTCATTGGAAGTATTCCCACACTTGAAATATACTTTTCTTCTTCAAATAAGGTAGGATATCATAGAAAAAAGTTATTAAATAATAATAATAATTTTTTTTATTTTTTTACACTAGTTTTTAAGAAACACGCATGATACAAGGATCAACCAAGAGGAAATGTTGACTATCCTATTTGTGGGGTCTCATACATAGTTTTATGCATTTATATTAGGTCATATAGTTTCATGAATAAAGTTATAAATCCATAGGGAATATTTCATGGCACAGTAAGGGACACTCAAAGAAATAACAATTTTTGCAGGAAATTTGGTAAAGGGAGGAGATTCATGGGTAAACTATGGATTCCAATCTGATTCACTACTTGACTTTAGAATGAGACACTTTGTGGGGTCTACATATTTTCCATGGTGGTTATGTCAGGTTTTTTAATGCCCCTAATGATTAAAATATCATAACAAAACAAAAGTACATACCATGTACAAAATGTGAGCGTGGAGTGCAACTCCAACATAGATAACTTACACAATAACTCCTTAAAGAATAGGAGAACCTAATCCACATAACTAGATACATTAATGCATCATAATTCACATGTCTCCAATAATGAATACATTATCTCTATATATACCTATTCACACTTGCACATGAGGCCCCTTTACTATTAGGTTGACCTTATTACACATATATTTACACATTACATGTACATTTATCCCCATATATTCCCCTCTTGGGGTCATATCATATACATTTAACCCTAGATATGCCCTCCCTGGGGTCATAACAAGTTCTCATTCTTTCGCAATCTAGAGTTACTATTTGACCATTGAATGAGACACTATATGGGCTCTCTTGAGTCTCCATCGTGGTTATGTTAGGTTCTCATTCTATTCTACCATAGTGTGATTATCATTGACATCATCATTTATATATTTTCCCTCATTTTGACCTCACACTCAATATCTTTCATCATATTCACTCATGCCATGAAAACTCACTTCATGTCATCTCATATCTTATATTGAAAACCATTGAACTATCATTTTTTTAAGACGAATAATAGTCAAAACTCTCTGTACGCACCTAGATGCTCAACTCTTCATCTCCTAGATCAATCCTATGGTGCACCAAGTGCATGAGAAACAAGGATACTTTATGATATATACTTATTTTTGCATGATACATTATCATCTTAGGGTCTTTTGTTCCTTATTATGGTTTTTGAATTTTAAATCCTTTCTTTCTTCTTTCTAATAATCATTCTTTCCTTCTTTATCCAACTTTTTCCCTTTCTCTTTCGTATATTTCCTTTTAATCCACTTTTTTTTTTCTTTTCATTTCTCATTTCAATCACTCTTTCTTTCATCCAATCTTTATAATACTTCTCTTATTTCACATTCTTACTAATTCCTTAGTTCTTGCCTACCATATGCCTCCTTACAACACCCTACCACTTGTAAATTTTCTTTTTCACCCATTTTCCCTTACAATTTTCATTCCTAAATAATTTCTATTGCATTTCTCCATTCCATTACACAAATAACAACATACCTTGTTATATTTGTCGTTTTAAGTCAATGTAGTTTTATATGATACACTAATAATTTGGGCATCATTTTAGGCCAACAATTCAAAGGTGGAAGAAAAGGAAGGATGAGCATGTTTTCAAAGGGAATAGAACTCACACCAATGTGAGTCCATGGAAGTCATGAGTTGGTTTTAAATTCATTGAAAGATCTTTCAATAACTCATGCTTTAGTGATCCAGATTATGTTTGGCACAAAATGAGAGCAGAGATATAAAAAAGAAATGTACAAAGATATATTAGATATCCAATAATATAATAGATATATATCAGATGTATATAAAAAGTGGCACAGACATACAGTAATACAAAATTTCTATTAATGAGTGAAATGTCTAAAACTGTAAAATTATAGAGTGAAAGACTTGCTAGAATGGTGACAGCTTATCTCTGAGAAGATATGTGATGGAAACGCTCATTCAAAAGATGATTATTGTTACAATTAGGCTCCTAAGATATTTTTAAAATAAAGAAAATCCAAAACCCTAACCCTGGAAGATGAAAATCCAACACTTTTGTGGACCCCATTTTGGGTAGTTTGGTGTATCAACTTCCCGAGGGTGTAGCTTTTACATACAATCTCCATTTGGTGCACATAATAGCTTGTTGGAAAGGTATCAATGAGGAGTTTCATTTTGTTGGATCAATAAAATCCTTTGGTTATTATTGTGGTTCCATATCATGAAAAAACATCATTTAGTCCCTGAAAATGGTCCCAAAATGTTGGGACTCGAAAAAATGCTAAAAATAGTAAATTGCCAACAAACTGTTTTGAGCCAATTGGAATAGGTGGGTGTCCATACAGATCCAGTTGGATAAAACCTCCCTCATTAGGAATAAATGGTCTCAATTTCATTGAGTTCCCGAGGGATAGGGGAAAGCGTTTGTTGAATCTCAAATTTGGTGAGCTACTTTCCTTGCTAGAGAAGTTGCACTGCTTAGCTTGGTGAAGGATATCACGAACTTATTGTTGGAAGGGTTGAATCTGTTCAATCAAACTATTATATCATGGCTTGATTGGGCAGTGTGCAGGCACCCTTGTAGGTGAAGAAAAAATATCTTCTTTCTCTTCTGCAATCTGCTTTTGTTGGATAGAAAGCTATTGTGCCAAGGATGTAGTGGTTGCAGTGTCCTTATGTTCACCTTTTGAACAGATTGTGAAGAGGTTGGATTTTTCTATATGATAGATTACCTTGCGACACTTTTTTAGTGGGAGAGTAGTTGGAAATACCTTTGGTATCTTGAAGATAGGACCCCACAAAGTAACAATGACACTGCGGGGTCGAGACTCATAAATAGAATGGCACTTTGACATATATGACTGGCCCAAAAGAACATCATATACATCCAACGGGGAAGCATCACATAATACCTCATCCATGAAGGGCTATATGTTGTATGACAATCAACACTATTGGTTGACATGGAGATCTCGTCCCTGGTGAAGCCACGCAATGTTGTATGGTTACAGGTGTCATGTTTTCGACAATACAAATTGTTTGATGACCTTTGCTGATATGAGGTTCTTCTGGATTTTGTTATTAAGAATAAAAAATTCATGTAAGATTAGATGTAAATTCAATGCTCATTTCTAGTTACCATACAAACATCATATAGATAAAAAATACATAAACTGTTTCATACACTTATTCATATTGACTCAAGGATTCTAAAATACCATCAGATTCTACATTGTCTTCAGATGAATGATTGGATGAATATGTATATGATCCATACTCTTCTCTACTATCGATCAATGCACCATATGATTCTACATGCATGCCCAACATTTTAGATGTCAAAATCCTTTTAGATCTACTACTAGGTTCAACAGACTCCCATATTGCAATTATTTATTGTGGAAAAAACCTCTTGATAATCTAGGTTGTCCTGGAGAGAAGAGTTCCTCTCTTTGTCAAATTGAAGTCATAAACAAGTATGTCAACATCCTATAATTTTAAGAGGTTAGTGCAACAACAAGTTGTATTTTGATCCTTTTTTTTCTCTTTATATTGACATGTTTCTCAACCACCATCTTTGGCTTGTACACAACATTCAGTGGGTGTGTACCTATTGCATACCAATGCACTTCAATTAGAATAAAATATTCATTTTATTTATAAATCTTTATAACCTTTGCAATACATAATGGATAACCATGTCCAGATATTCAGTTGCTAAGACTGCAATCATGCTACCCTCCTTAGTATCATGTACTGAACCCCTGTAAAGGTCTTCCATGGATTCATGTTGTGCACGTGACCTTCGAGAACCAATATACATTTCTCTTTCTTATGCTTATGTAAAATCAATAACACCTTGAGATTCTTGTTTTTCAGTAATGTTCCTTTCTTCGGATTCATTTGACATATTTTATGGCCAATGAAATGGAGTCTTCAAAAATGTATCTTCATTTGTTGAGCTTGAAATTATGTCACTTTGACCATTGAAAAAATACTCCCACCAAACATAATCAACAACATCAAATTACTCATATGTATTTTTAATGGAATTTTTTATTTCTTCCATGCATTCAGAATAATCTACATCTCTATTACACCTGTGTGCATTATGGATATCAACAACCGATTGTAATAACAACAACTTTTATGAAAATATAGAACTATCTGGAATGAACTTCAAAAATGTTAAACCTGATTAGTGACCCCATTCTGCAGTAGTTGAATACTTCTTTCCCATAAAAAAATTTGAAAAAAAAATGATGTTGGAATATAATTTCATTAAGATTTTCAATACATTTTTCTTCATGATTTGATTCTTGAATAAATCTTCGCATATCAACAATTTATTTTAATATATGAAAAAACGTCTCTAGAATGTATGCTTTCTTAATATATTCAATCAATGATGGTAGGATTCCAACATTTTCCCTCTTCATTGTTATTGAAAAATCGTTGAACAATTGATCAATATGATGATGAGTGTGTCCAACAAGAAGGAAACCAACTTTCACCTTTTGAAAGATTCCCAATTCAACAAGCATGCTTAGATATCCAAACACAATTTGATTTTTTATTTTCAAGACTAGTGTTGCGCAACTATAGATAGAGAACTTGAGGAATATTTCTAGACCAATGAGTTAGCACATGATGAATTATGGTGATGGTGATATTTTCATCATTATGAATAGTTGGAGCTATGAAGTAAACCCTTGGACACATTTTTCCATTGAAAACCATACAACCAAGAAAGTGAAACTGAATGAAATTATCTTCTTGTAAACCTTTTGGTGTACGAAAAAAATGTGGTAAAAGTGTTGTCTTCTGGTCCATGCCATCAATTATCATACCTAAATATTTTTTTGGATCATCATAACAATTGTTCCGATGTTTGTACAACATTTTCCTTTCACTTGATTGTTGATTTTGATGTTCTTGAAGTGCTTTGACTATGAAATTTGCACATGACATAAAATGAAATTATTTATCATATGTTATCATAGTTGATAACTATCCAATTTAAAAAAAAACAATAAAGTAAATACATACCTCTTTCTTCCCCTTCATATTTATCTCTTATTGATTAAAGAGTAGCACATATACTACAAATCCTCATCCTTGACTTATTAGGAATATAGACATTGTTGAATTGTTTCTTTCATATTCTTGTAAAATATGCATATGTACTAAAATTACCATTTTCTTCAACACCTTCAACATATCCTTTGTACAAGTTGTAGATTTCCGTCCTTGAGAAATTATCTAGAATAGGTATTGTGTCTCTATCTAGCGTACACTCTCCATGTTTGGAAATGAATTCATGCATCCATGACAATGTAGTGTTTGTTAATGGCCCACTCTCTCATCCATGATTTACCTTTGAATAAAATAAAGGATTTTTTTCCAACCTTGTTTCAATTCTTGATAGACGAAGATTACCAATTGAGTGGATTTTTTTGAAAACCTTTCTGCAAAGTAAAATATTCTCAATGCGATAATCATATCTTGTCTTGGTGGATGTCATGCACCCCATCAAATATGAATTTTTCATTCTCTTATTCATTGACAAATATTTCTTCCTTTTATTCAAGGCATACATGTGTTCCATGATTTTCAAACAATTGTTTGGACAACATTTAGTTGAAATCAATTCACTTATGGAAATTGATTTAGTGAGAAATTATTTCCTACACCTTATATAAATAAAATTATTTTGATTTATATAAAAAGGTCTAGTCCTGGTCCTAGACACAATGTTTCTTTTCAATGTCTCCACTATTTCATCATCCTCACTAGAAGGAATTTCCTCATCACTAGAAGGAATATCAATCAAACCATTGTTAGGAGATTTAACAAGAGAATGTCAATCACCTTGATTTGTTTCAGCTAAATTATTGAGAAGATGATTTTAATTCCTAGGTCCATCATAATCTTCATTGATAATATCATTGATGAGAGGAATATCAAACTCACTAGAAAAATAATTACCATCCTCACCAATGTCATTGGATTTTCCATGAAAATATTCACTTGAAGGAAAATCATCACCACCCTTAAGACTATCATTTCCATTAAGATCATCACTTGGAGAAAAAATTCCATCATCTCCATCGGTACCTTGAAAATCCTCATTTGGAGGAAAATCATCATCAATATTGTGTCTATCATTGACATATTCATCTTCACTTCTTTCAAAATCCTCACTTGAGGGAAATTCTTCATCATCCTGCTTAGTGCCTTGAAAATCTTCATCAGTATCCTGAAAATCCTCACTTGGAGGAAAATCATCATCATCAACATTGTTGCCTTTAAATTTCCCACTCATGAAAGAGTGTCCACAAATGGCATGATCATATTCACTAGTTTTAAAAACCCCATTTCATGGAAATTCTTCATCACCCTCATTATTACCTTAAAAATCCTCACTTGAGTAAAATATTCATCATCCTCATAATTTATGTCAGTTTAACATATTCAAAAGAAATTTTATTGGAATGGGATCATAAAGCAAATAATGAGTACATAATGTCCATGAATTTCATTCAAAGGGTGACATTTATCCATACTGAGTTTTCCGAAATATGTCATGGGGAGAGATCATATGTTGATGTCAAGTTTTGGAAGCAATGTTGTATGGAAATAGGATAATATGGATTTATGAGCAGAATGAAATGAATAACGGACTGAATATAATAGCATAGAGATATGAAGAAAAACAACAAATATCCAATGAACAATAACTTCTATTGAATAAATAGAATAGGATGAAACTGTAAAACTACAGAACTGAAAACAACTTGCTCGAATGCTGGTAGCTATCTCTAAGAAGAGATGTGGTTGCTTGTTAAGCCCTAAATAGTGACTCATTACCCCTTAATTGGGGCATATTACATTAGTAATTTTATTTTATTTATGTCGGATTTAGTCTATTAGTTGTAATTATACCTCCTAGTCTCCTATATATACCAATGAGACATTTTCATTTGGAATCATCTTGTAATTGAACATTTATGTGGAAATAAGGAGGTTTCCCCCTCGAAGAGGCTTATTATCTGAATTTATCTCTTTTACAAGGTGTTGAGTACTTATTCTAAGGTTTTTATATGCTATATTTATATTTGGTTCCTAACATATGGTATCAGAGCTCAAGGTCTTGGGGTTTCTCTGCTACATCTGATACATATTGGAATTTTTTCTATAACTTGTTTTATACAAAGATTCAGAAGGAAGGAATTGGAGGATATTTAGTAGACGGATCAAGGTACGTTGGGTTAAAATTTCAGCTCCTGAGGCTTTATACTTTCATAGATACAACCTTTCTAACATAGGGTTATGGAATCATCCTGAATTGAGTCATTTTGGAATTTTCGCTATACACTTTTTTCTGTAATGTTTTAGACCCTAAACTCCATAGGATATTCACATAAATTAGTAAGGTATCGGTGGTAACCATTTCATCTTCTAGTTCATTTTACATTTGTATATACACCCTGTGGAAGATAGGGTATTTGACTAGTCCTATTCACTAGTCTCAAGCAGGTGTTTTGGGTAAAGCAATCATAAATGCTTCCTAGAGTATCCAAATTGAGTGAGAATAGTTTCATTAGATAGTGGACAGACTCTAGTAGTTATGGTATGAGTTTCAAATTTTTTTATGAATTATTTTGTGCAGGGAACACTATACAAGTGAGATCTCCTGGAAAGGAAACAAATCAGCAAGTTGTGGGGAAGTTACTGTAAATTACATTTGGCACATCCAATTTTGATCAAACCTATGGAATTGCAAAGAAGAAATATCAGATACCTACAAAAAACAAAATTTCATACTCAGAAGGGCTGAAATTTTGGAGATAAAATAAAAGGAAGATTGTCTAGCATAACCACCTGAAAATCAAGGTTTAAAGTGATACTTGGCCAACATGCCACCAAAAAGTGGAACTTCTACACCAAATAAGCCTCCAGAAAAACCTACTTAGACTCTTGATGAAGGTGAAGAAATGCGTAGGGACATAAATGATTTAAAAAATAATATAGTAACAAAATATGAACTATAAGAGATGGAAGCTAAGTTGGAGGAAATAAATGCTAAGATGAATGGTTTAAAAGAGGAGATCATGGAAGGATTGAAAATTTTTGTAATAGAGAGGACACCTAAAAGTGAAAATGTATCCCATGAAATTCATGATGAGGACACAAGGAAGGTGAATCAAGAATGGAGAAACTCCAACTTTGGGTTGAAGACCAACCACATTCCTAAGATCGATATGAGGAATTTTGATGACAAGGACCCTGTCGCATGGATACTTCAGATGGAACAATTCTTTGATATACATAATGTGCCACATACACAAAAGGTACGAATTGCTTATTTATATTTAGAACCCAATCAATTTGTATGGTATTGATGGATTTGTTCTTGCAAATCACTCGTCACTTGGACAATTTTCATGGAAGAAATGATAGCACACTATGAGGATACAAGGAACAATACCTTCTTTAGACAATTGATAAATCTCAAGGAAAAGGGTTCAGTTACAGAGCACATTGAGAACTTCCAAAGATTGAAAATAAAGGTATAAAATATTCCAGATGAGCACTTGATTGATGTATTCATAGGAACTTTAAGGGATAACATTCAACATGAGGTTTGCCTTTGGGAACCCAGATCATTGGAGAATGCATTTAGGGTGGAAAAAAATGTTGAAAGTAAAAATATGGCTATGGCTACTAGAAGGACCAATCCTAACATCTATAGAGAGAATAATGCTCCTTCTTCTAAAACACATCAACCTACAAGTTTGACACCTCAACAATTGGAGGAAAGAAAAGAAAAATGTTTATGCTTTAATTGTGACATCAAGTACAATAAGGAACATAAGTGTGGTGAGAAGAAATTATTCTACATAGATTGTGAAGAGGAAGAAGAACAAGAACAAGAACCATCTCAAGATGAAAACATAGAAGAAATTTCATCTCAAGAGTTGACTCCCATGATATCGTGTAATGCATTGGTTGGAATTAGCACTCCTAAAACCCTCAAGATCGAAGGATATATCAAAAAGAAAAAGGTGATAGTACTAATTGATTATGATAGTACTCATAATTTCATTCACTATAAATTAGCCAAAGATCTCAATTGCTTTGTATATCCAACAATAGATGTTTAAGTAATGATTGCAGATGGAGGAACTATCAATTTCTCAGGAAAATGCAATAAGATCAATCTTACTATGGGGGAATATTTAATGAATAGTCCAATGATTTCTATACCCATGGGTGGTGTTGATGTTGTACTAGGAATCCAATGGTTACAATCATTAGGAATAGTGGATTTTAATTTTCAAGAAAGTTTTATGAAATTTTCATTGGAAGGAAAAGAAATTGAGTGAAGAGGTATCAGAGGGAAACCCAATAAGGTGATAAGCTCTAATGGCATGAAATATTTATTGAAAAAGGGGCATAAAGATGTTATTTCACAACTACACTCACTAGATGTTCAAACATATAAGCCATCTATTCCTCTAGATCTCCAAGGGATCATTGATAAGCATTCCAAAGTATTTGAATATATTCCCAAAGGTCTTCCACCCACTCGAAATCATGATCATGATATTAACCTAATTCCTGGGACTGTTCCTCCTAACATCATGCCATACAAATTCCCTTATGCCCAAAAGAGTGAAATTGAGCGCATGGTTGAAGAAATGTTAGAGGCTGGTATTATTAGAACTAGACAAAGTTCTTACTCTGGAACGGTGGTAATGGTATTCAAGAAACATGGCTCATGGTGTATGTGTCTAGATTATAGAGATATCAACAAGATCACTATTTAATATAAGTTTCCCATTCCCATCATTGATGAATTGTTAGATGAAATACATGGATCAATCTATTTCACAAAGTTGGATCTTCGTTCAAGGTATCATCAGAATAGAATGAAGGAAGGAGATATCCTAAAAACAATATTCTGAACTCATTAAGGCCATTATGAATTTTTGGTCATGCCTTTTGGCCTTAAAAATCCACCTTCCACATTCCAAGGGTTGATGAATTCCATTTTCAATCCCTTCCTTCAAAAATTTTTGTTAGTATTTTTTGATGATATACTAATCTATAGCAAGTCTTGGGAGGATCATGTGCGACATGTTGACAAGGTTCTACAACTACTAAAGGAGAAACAACTATATGCCAAACCATCAAATGTTTCTTTGGAGTGAAGGAGGTAGAGTATTTGGGTCATATTGTATCTCATGAAGGTGTCAAGGTAGACCCTAATAACATTAAGGCCATGATGGACTGACCAATTCCCAAAACATTGAAGAATCTTAGAGGATTTTTGGGTTTGACAGGTTACTACCACAAGTTTGTTCAGCACTATGGAAGCGTAGTAGCACCTTTAACAAAACTAACTAAGAAGGATGCATTTTGATGGACTCCAGAGGCAACTAAAGCTTTTGAAAAACTTAAAGAGGTGGTGTGAAAAGCTCCTGTCTTGACCACTCCAGACTTCACAAAAATCTTTATTGTCGAATGTGATGCCTTAGGAAATGGATTTGGTGTTGTCCCAATGCAAAAAGGAAGGCCACTCAATTTTGAAAGTCAAGCACTAAATGGAAAGGCCTTACACAAACCCATTTATGAGAAAGAAATGATGGCAATACTACATGCATTGAAGAAATGATGTCCTTACCTAATAGGTATGCACTTCAAGGTCAAAATAGATCATGATAGTCTTAAATACTTCTTGGAATAAAGACTATCTTCAGAAGAACAACAAAAATGGGTAACCAAGATATTGGGTTATGATTTTGAAATCGTCTATAAAAAAAGGGAAGTAAAATTTTGTGGCAGATGCACTCTTAGGGAAGGATGAAGATGTTGAGGCATTTCTCTGTGCTATCTCAATCATCCAACCCAATTGGATAATAGAAGTAAGGGATGAATGGAAGAATGAAGAAAAAGTGTGGACTCTCATTCAAAGGTTGCAACAAGATTCCAATACATCAAATACATTTACATGGAAAAATGATTCACTATGGTACAAAGATCGCTTATATTTATGTAAGAACTCCCAAATCAAACAAAAGGTACTATTGGAATTGCACACCTCTCCAATAGGAGGGCACTCGGGATTTTTAAAAACCTACCATAGGGTCAAGAAGGAATTTTTTTGGGATGGCCTTAAAACTGATGTTCAAAGGTTTGTGGCAGAATGTTTGGTTTGCCAACAAAATAAGGTGGAAACAATTAAGACCCCAAGTATTTTACAACCATTAGCCATCCCAAGTCAACGCTCGGAAGAGGTTTCCATGGATTTCATCACAAGGTTACCGAAGTCTGAAGGAAAGACTGTCATCATGGTGATTGTTGATAGATTGACCAAGTACGCACACTTTTGTGCACTCTCTCATCCATTCAAATCCATTACATGTTCCACCTCATTCATGGAGGCAATTCAAAAGCTACATGGAAGCCCAAAGATTATTGTAAGTGAAAGAGATACCATCTTCACTGGACATTTTTGGACATAATTATTTTCTTGTTTGGGTACTCAATTAGCTCATAGCTCATCCTATCATATTTAATATGATGGACAAACCAAGATATTGAACAAATGTCTATAAGGCTACCTTTGTTTCTTTGTCTCTAATAAACAAACACAATGGTTCAAATGGTTACCCTTGGCAGAATGGTGGTATAACACTTCCTTTCATACTGCAACAAAAATGACACCATTCATGGCACTCTATGGATACCACCTTCCTTCCATCACTTCTTCTCTAAAATAAAAATATAAGGTTCAAGAAGTGGAAGATCACATCGAGCATCAACAACAATTTCTCTAAATATTAAAGGACAACTTGACCAGGGCACAAAATTGCATGAAACAAAAAGCAGATCAACATTGTAGTGAAAGAAGTTTTGAAGTAGGGGATTGGGTGTTTTTAAGACTACAACCATACACACAGATGTCCCTCAAGCAAGCCATGCAGGATAATAAATTATCACCAAAGTACTATGGCCCTTATAAGGTATTTCAAAAGATTGGTACTATGGCATACAAATTGGATTTGCCTGAATCTTCATGAGTACACCCAGTTTTCCATGTTTCATGCTTAAAGAAGGTTATAGGTATTGAAAAACATGTTGTCTTGATCAGAGATGATGGTATTTATCATCCCAAAATGGACCCACACTCATTTGAAGAGGAACTTTGTTGTATCTACCACTGTGATGCTCTTCTTGCAAGTTGTGAGAATGACCATCTTCGAAAAATGATGAACCACCAAAAATACACAATCATTTCCTTTCTTGGTGGATGGAATAAAAGACATGTAATCCATCAAGATGGATTTGCAAGGCATCTAGGGAGTAGGAAGAGGGGTGTATGAGCCTTTCTTCTTGATGGATGGCTTGGAAATGGAACAAACAGTGCAATATTTGATATACTTGATGACATCGTGTCGAAGTTTTGGCCAATAAAAATGTTTCTGTAGAACAACCACAATTTTCTCCACACCAAAATGTCCTTCCATCTGACTATAGTGATCCGCCCAAATCCGCTTTGCACTCTCTCTTACAGGAACACAGAGATGGCCCAGATAGAATAATTGTCCATCCTGAATCTGAAAATGGGTGACATTCGTACATGTACCCAAGAGATGATAAGTGGTGGTGAAGTCAGGATCTCGCTGATAAATTTGGGGCCACTTGTTATAAAAACAGGACCGTGGAGCAATAAAATAAAACAAATGTGGAAACAAAACACAAAAGATACACAATACAATAGAGACACGGATTTATGCGGTTCACCCAGTGTGGGCTATGTCCACCAGATAAATTTCCATGTCCTTCCTTTATTATTATCCAATATATGAAGGGATACAACCTACAAAAAACCTGATGTTGTTATGGGATAAATCCGTAGGTGCGGACACTAACCGATCTCCCTAGATCCACCTGGTATCTAGAACAAAACAGGACATAATACTACACTTTCCCTAGATCTAGTCTATTGAATGAACTAAGAGATAAAGGGTTATGGACATACCTTATGAACGCTCTCCTTAGATCTCTGTTGTTCCAAGATTTGCTCCAATGCTCTCGTCCCGTTCAGATCAAAACAAAACGAACCAATCAAAGTAAAGGCAGATTAACTTATTCAATGACTAGTCTATACATATGATCAAGGAATTATGTAATAAAGTGACATCATCTTTATGGGAAAGGGACATATTGCTGTATTAAAGTAATTGAAAGTGAAACTTACAACCTGAGCCTTGATGTCATAGGTCTCCTTTCGATGTCTTCTAGCTTTGACACACACACTTGCTCATGCATGAAGAAAATCAACTACTTGCGATGACCTTGCTGTTGTCTCTTGCTACTGTAGCATCAGTCCTCCACACAATCTTGCACTGATTCTCTAATCAATCTCTTGCTAACTTGCTTCTTTCTCAACTTAACCCTTTCCATGAGCAATCTCCTCAATATATAGGAAGAGATAGATTAGTTACTTGGATAGGGAATGATCCCAAGATATCTGGAATTCCAGTACTTGAATAACCACTTGAAAGCCAACTCACCCTTCTAGAAGATTCGAGATCTTTATCTTTTTCCTCTTTAAGAGCATGTTCGCACCCTAACCATGAGTACAGTGCGAGAAGTTTGCACCCCAGCTTAAGTTAGCCTGCGGGAATCAGGCATTCTCGCAGGTGAATATATAAGCACCCTGCGAACATGTTTCAAAATGTGAATTCTGGAAGAAGACAACTGTAACTTTTCTCAGGAAAGTATTCTTGGTAAAGAGCTTGATTTTCCATCATCATGATATCATCATGACATCATCACAATGACCAAATTTGTGGATAACAGAATGCCCCCCAAATTCTAAGAGCAGAACCAGTAACAGTCGATAGACTTTGTAAGCTGCATGTGTGTGTCAAAAACCAGAAGCACATCTAATCAAAGACCTGCAAACATCCAAGCATCAGCAGAATATCATATATATCAAATCCGAGGTAGGCATTCCCATACTCAGATCATATACTGATGACATCATAAAACAATATCATGGCCACTAATCATACACTATGGATCCATGCCGTCATTATATAGCACAACCACCTAAATACACTGTGGATCTGTGCGACAAATTTTAAATCAAGATGACATAGCCACGAAACATACATAGTGGATCTATGTGTCACAAAATATACATACTCCATCGCAACCTAGATCACAAAGATAATATCCAGGGTCTTCAATCTCGTCGCCCAAAGTACGAATCTGACCATGTGATTACATGTGTCGAAGTCGAACATGGTAGAAACCACTTGATTACCAGTCATTGATGTATACCGTTAACAAGTGCGAGGGAAATCACCATTAATGCCAATGACTCCCAAGGTACTATAGTACAATACGTCGACTGTGAATAAATGAGTTGATGTCGAACACTTGACGGAATCTCTCGATCAGGGGTCAATGATGAAAACCCACTGTCGAAAGCGAGAAACTTGCCATTGAGGCATGCAAGCTTCAAGGTACTAAATAATTTCTAAGTCTTGATTCTGGATAATGTGCTGAAGTCGATAGAACAAGACTCGCCACAGGAGGGCCTTGATGTATCCCACATCAGTGAAACGAAATGAGTAACAGAGTTTGAAAGTGAAACAGAGCATGTGACAATTGGACTTTGGACACAGGGAAGGCCGACTCGGAGTGAAAATACAACTGCAGATGGTCGACTCAATATAGGTTTGGACTGCTCTTGAACATATGGACGACACGACCAATGATTTGGCAGCATTGACTCAAAGATGACACATGGAAAGACCTTGTTACTGAATCGAATGAGAGACAAATGGATTTCCCAAACTGCCTTCAAATGATGAATAGGGGGTGTCATGTTCAAGAGCGACACTTACTACCAATTAACACAAAAATGAAACATATCCCTTTCCCAAATTTCCCCCCCACCATTTCTGGCAAGTACCTCATTATTTTTACGCAAGCTTGAAGAGGATCACATATGCTTGTTGATATAAGCTCATCCTTCGGACGAGTCCCTCGGAGTATTTTTAACGAACCCTAAGAAGGAGTTGTTCAGTCCCATTACGGGTCAGTCAATGTTTGTTTAACGAGTCCAGAGATAGAAAACTCGAAGGTTTTTCGGGATTATAGAGTTTGGAAAAACACTCAAAAGAGAACTCTCTCAGTGCCTTTTTCGTACAAGAATCCAACGAGACCGAAGAAGGGTTAAACTATCGCTCGAAGGACACGTAACTTCAAATACTTTAATGAGCGTGAAAAGAGCAAGATCGCTCGGCAATCTTTTCATGTTTAGGGAGTCGTGAAAAGAGCTGAAAGTTAACTCCAGGGAGGTTCCTTTTTCGTGTAACCACAGCAAGCCTGAAAAAGAGATAAAACAACGCTCGATCACGTTCTCATGTTCTTCGCAAGTGCAAGAATGGATAAAAAGGCACTTGAGGTCTTACATCAAAACCATAGGAAACAAACAAAAACACATCATATCGCAAAAGTTTTTCGTCCATAATCATCTGCATTGGGTACCTGCAAGTCATTTTACTCACTTTCGTATTAGAAATTAAGGTAAAAGAGTGAATAAATATGAAAAACCCACTTTTACTATGGTAAAAAGTAAATAAAACAAATTTACCATTCATTTTTACCATATTGTTTTACCCATTTACCATTGTAGTGCAAAAACTTCCATTTTACCTCCGATCTTCATCGTCGATTTCCGGGAGCGTCGGGGCATCATTCCACAAACCGTCTGGATCAGATTGGTAAGTTCTCAATTCTCTAGTCTTTCATGGTTTAATTTCATGATTTGAGTGGCTAAGTTCCAAGTCTTTGAGTTAGTTTTGAAACCCTATGCGTGAATGAGGATTCTCGTAGGCTGCCCATACAGGGCCTGCGAGAAGTTCTCATTACTGCAGGTGGGCTGGATCTATAGTGCGAGAAGTTAGCACTGTGTGCTAAAGCCACCTGCGAACAACGCAGATTCCAAAAACTTTTTATAATATTTAGCCAATAAAACCAATTTTCCTCATGTTTTAAATCATTAACTAGCTTCACATGGTTGTTATGCAGGTTAATAACTATCACAATGGTGCTTGAATGGAGGGAAAGAGAACATGAAGATGATAATGCCACTGCTGAAAATCACCCTCAAACCATTGCCGCTTTAAGAGATTGCGGTCTCCTAAAGTATTTCCGCATACCGGGCATGAGAGCCCAAGTTCGATTGTTGGAACATTTAGTCCGGATGTGGGATTCAGATCAGTAGGTTTTTAATGTCGGTGCTCACACATTGACGATTGATATTGAGGATATTTATTTCCTGACCGGGTTGTCAAGACGTGGTTCTTATGTTAGTTTGACTGGTAACCGCAGGGGAGGTATGAAAATGAGCGAGTATTGCCGAGAGTATTCCGTGCCAGAGGCTGAACGAAAAAGGGGAAAAGTGGCCATTTGGGGAGTTACTGATATAACTCTCTGTACCATTCTCTTTACTATAGCTCGGATGGCAGGAAGTGATGCCCCTCATATGGCTCTACAGAGCTATTTTCAGTATGCCCTTGAATGTGTCGAGCCACGGGTCTTCAACTGGGCTGACGCAGTGTTACGCAACCTCAAGAAACAATTGACCAAATGCCGGCGTGGAGATCTAAAGAAGTTTGGTTATGGATCATTGTTGGTGTCTTTCTTCTGTGAGAGGGTCCCAGTGTATAGGCTTCAGGCTGACTGGCACTTTTCGGGTCCCAGGGATCCACGAATGTTACGATGGTGCCAACTTATGGCTAGACATGTGACAGGACCGATCGTCAGGTATGACGATCGCTTTTTCGACTGGCTTCAAGGCCAGGTTTTGATGATAGAGGATTATGCATATGCCGGTTTGGACTTTCGCGGTGATCCTGATCTTGTCCTTCCTGAAGACGCACAGTGGGGAAATATTGGTAAGAAGTACACCAACTTTTTAACTTTTTAGATGCTTTTGTATTTTCATCATATTAAATGTTTTTGGTTTTATGGTTCTATCCGAAGACTAACACCAAAATCTTGTTGATAACACAGATGTTGGGGAATATAGACCAGCTGGTAGTTCTCCTGTCCAGCGTCGAGGAGAGGTAGCAGTTCCAGTCCCCCAGTATGCCGAGGACTATCTTACAGTGGAGAAAAACTTAGAGGGTCTGATGGCCAATGTTCCGGAGATGCCTCTGGAGGAGATCCCATGACGCAATCAGCGTCACACCATGGGAGTCTCTGCCTCTATGGGTCATTTGCTTCGTAGAGTTGCTAGGACCTTAGCGTGCTATCGTGAACATCATTAGTGATGTCACTTTTTGTAGAATCCAAGAGCTTCATTTTTGATATTTTGGTCTTCGGACACATTTTGTAAAAAACAAACTTTGATCGTTATATATATATATATATATATACATGGTTTCTACCGGATTACTTTACATTTGTGTACAATTTAATGTGTTTGATTTTATAAGTGATTTAAGTGTCTGTCCAATACATAATTAGCTAAAGCATCTGTCAATGTATTAAGAATTCTCGGAATGTGTTGATATTCTATGTAATCAAAATGTCGTTCCAAGAGGCGAATCCGCAAGTATACCCTTAATAAAGTAGGACTTCGAATAGAATATATATTACTGAGTTGTAGTACTACCAACTGCGAGTCAAGTCAAACAACCAAATGATGAATTCCTAGAGAGATAGCATCAACCAATAATTCGACCACAACGCTATACTCTGCAATGTTGTTGGTTGCTCGTCCAAGACATATACCTCGTAGAGAGATGAGTTCATTTGTCGGGGCATAGATTGCCCAAGCAGTGGAAGCTAGGTTCCGGGTACTACGGCTAGCACCATCAGTGAGGCCAATATAAGGTACTGAAAACTCCGACATCTGGCAAACAAACACAATGTCACGTAAGGGTAGAGACCAGATAATGTCAAAAGCAAAACTAAAGTAACACACTCACGCAGTATGATACATAAAATACAAGTACTCATGCACAAATGACTTATGCATAGTACTTCTTTAAGTACAACCCATTC
>ML790439.1:341845-353133 GCA_009831015.1 Picea engelmannii
CCCAATATAACAGTTGCAAAATGCCCAATGTAACAGTTGCAAAAATGCCCAATAACAGTTGCAAAAATGCCCAATATAACAGTTGCAAAAACGCCCAATAGCAGTTGCAAAAACACCCAATAGAACAGTTGCAAAAACGCCCAATATAACAGTTGCTAAAACGAAATATAATGATGCTCATTCTGAATGAGGGTGCAGACCAAGCACACAGAGGTAAATGCCAATACATACAAGGAAGGCCATTTAAAACGCCCAACACTTCAATGAAGTCCATTTAAAAACACCCCAGATACACCAGTAAAACGCAGATCGTTTACACACCCCACACATACAATGATTTTCCGACCACAATGATGACAAATTCAGACCAGTTCCAGAATACGAACAATTTCCATCTCAGATAACTTCCCGAAAGCAATGATAACTAATAAATACAGTTTTCGGAATGCAAAGATAGAAAATTCAGACCATTACCAGAATACAATGATGGCAGATTCAGAGAATTTCCAGAATACAATGGTAACTAATACAGACTATTTTCGGCATATTATGACAGCAATGTCAGAACAACTACCCCAACAAAATATTTCCAGAACAATATCGCCGTAGCATATGAAAACGAACCACAACAGCTGAAGCAACATCTTACATATAATGCATCATAATCGCCTAAGAGAATAACTAGACAATCTACTCTACCATAAATAAAATTCATACCGTTGCCTCTTTCCCGCTTCGGAGGACGTCCCGCGCTCCGTGCTGCTTCCTGCGATCCATGCCACTCCCTCTCACCGACCACAGAAATCTCACCAGTACCTCCCAGCCAATCGCTAGGGGTACTCTGCTTCCCCCTTAGCCCCCCGAGCCGCAAAGGGGCCACACAAGATCCAGAGATAAGACTAGCTTCTCAGCTCGCCTCCAAGGCTAAGCTACCACTCCAATACAGCTGAGAGAAACCCAACTCCTCACAAGCAATCCATCAAGACACAATCCGGCAGTGTAACGTTACGCTAACCGTTCATTTTCCTCTTCCTTCTTTTCCCCTTCTTTTATAGAAATTTGAGACCCACCTACTTTCCTAAATCATTATTAATTTAATTTTTTATGACAAACCTCTAAAAATTATTTCTCGTCCAAGTGTCACTCATCCCCATGGTTCTCCAAAAATTAATTTATTTTTAATAATTAAAAGACTCAATTCCCTCACCCCCCTTTAATCGCTCCTAAAATTTCTCCTAGGGTTCCTAGATCCCCTCTCATGCTTTTAATAACTTTCCTAAAATGAAGTTGCCAAGTTTTAGTTCATTTTAGTAAATCCTTAATTGCTGATTCCTTTTTGCTTTTTACCCTATGTCCCCTACTTTCCATTATTAAGTTTCCTTTATTACAAGTTTCCTTATTTCTATTATTTATTTCTCTCTTTTTATTTTTAAACCCAAGAGATAAATGCACTTATTAATCCTTTCTATATTTTTAAATTCATTACGTTTATACTCTCACATGTTTTTTATTTTTTTTATTCCTTTTTACCATTAACACCACGTATTTTAATTAATTTATCCCCTTTCTTCACCTTACCCCCTTTAATTTTAAGAGTTCTTTAATTAACACCTAGGGGGGTTTTAGTTTATGCCCTTATGTTTATTTTTGTAGGATCTTTTCTTAGGGCTTGTCAAAATTTTATCTTAGAGATGTTTTAAATTTAGGTTTAGATTTGAACTGGGCGACAATTAATTAGGGGAGGCATTGTAAGAATTTATTAGGCGTTAAGGTCTTAGGGTCCTCTAGGTTGTCTCATCATCATCACCAATGCAAAGTGCCCTTCAGGATGCACTACGTTCTCCAAGGGTGCCACTCGCCTTGTTTTCTTCTGTTGCGCGATGTGCCCTTCAGGATGCACCACATGCTCCAAGGCTGCCACTCGCCGACTTGACGGATTGGTAGACATCTATAACCCCTGGAGTCAACACTCCGCCAGGTGAACTTGTGGGAGACTAAGGGCTCTAAGGAATAAGGCCCCCGCCTTATTGCGCACCCCTTAGAATCATCACGAGTGACTGTCACAGTTTGGCCTGACGGCATCGTGGATCCTCTCGAACTAGGTAATCGTTAACCTACATTTCGAGCCACGGTGGGAGTGCTAGTAGGCTGTGGCAGGGCTGCTGTCCACACCTCTCCCTCAACCTCTCTGGAAATCTTGTGTGGCCCCTTTACTCCATATGTGAGTCTGGTCGGTAAGCTATCGTCAGCCTGCATCATCAACCATCGTGTCAGAACATATCAACAACATATCATAAAATCAATATCGTATCATCAAAATAAAGTAATATCACTGTAAATGAATCAATCCAAAAGCACACTCCCTGACTCAATCCGGAGTCCAAGGGGGTTGCACCAATGCCTCTGCATCCTCCAGGTCTGAAACCCTGCACACTCAATGAAACTGAGTCAATAGCACCTGTCTACATCAAGTAGTAAAACATCATGTCATCTATCAGAACGCATCATATTCAAGCATAAATGTATTAATATCAGAAAAGTCCAGATCACTTGCGAGCAAGTGTCCTCAAAGAATAAGTTTTGTAAGTGCGCCAGAGAGGGATGTTACATACACCCCCTCTTGGTCTAAACTTCATCCCGAAGTTTCTCAGTATAAGTGCCTAAATAAATGTACCACAATATCATAAGTACCACAGTATCATAAGTCTATCTATAAAAAAAAAATGGAAACTGGTGGCGCATATCATATTCGTCCTCCCAGGTCGCCGAGTGTGGACTATAACTGTTCCACTGGACCTTGACCTGATCTATCATTCGACATCATAACTGTGGAATGCGATGATCTAAAATGTGGACTGGCTCAGCCGTGAGTGCTCCCTCATCCGATACCTATAAGGAACTCATGTCAATCACATGTGTAGGATCACTAACATAATGTCTCAAAACAAATACATGAAAAACATCATGCATACGCCTCAAAGAATCAGGCAAGGCTAGTCAATAGGCCACAGGCCCCTTTCTCTCCACAATCTCGAAAGGTCCCATGAGCCTAGGAGAGATTTTAGCTCCCTTTCCAAAATTGATTGAAATCTTATGCGGTTTAACCCGCAAGAAGACTCGATCGTCGACCTCGTAACTACGGTCGACTCGGTGCGCATCGGCATAATTCTTCTGTCAATCCTGCGCTTCTTTTATCCTTTGTCTTATGGTTTGCATTTTCTCGTCCATTTCTTGGATCGCTTCTGGTCCCACCAGGACCCTATCCTCAAGCCGATCCCAACTCAAGGGTGTTCGACACGGTCGCCCATAAAGGAACTCAAAAGGCGCCATCTTAATGGTGCTCTGGTAACTGTTGTTGTAAGCGAAGTCTACTAGAGGCAAAAATTCCTCCCAACGCTTTTGTTGATCCATCACGTACATGTGCAACATGTCTTCCAAGGTTTGGTTCATTCGTTCGGTCTATCCATCCATGTTTGGGTGATACGCAGTACTAAAGTTAAGTTGAGTTCCCAAGGCCTCTTGGAAACTCGTCCAAAATCGTCCGGTAAACACCGATCCTCGATCGGATATAATCTACTTAGGCACGCCATGCAGCCTCACAATCTCACTGATAAAAACTCTCACTATGTCAGGTGCTTGATACGTTGTACGCATAGGAATAAAGTGAGCACTCTTCGTCAGAGTGTCTACTACTACAAAAATCGAGTCGTGTTTCCTTGCCGTTAGTGGCAATCCAACAATAAAATCCATCGAAATAACTTCCCATTTCGATTCCGGAATGGCATGTGGTTGAAGTAATCCTGCCGGGTGTCTATGTTTAGCCTTTACCTGCTGACACTCGAGACATATAGCCACAAAGTTGACTATGTCAGCCTTCATTCCCTTCCAGAAGAATAAGGGTTTAAGGTCTGCCCTCATGTTCGTGACTCCTGGGTGAGCCATGTAAACTGCTCTATGAGCCTCACTCAGGATCAACATCCTCAACTCGTCATTTGGCGGTACATAAATCCGACCTCTAAACCTCAATAACCCATCGCTGTCAAAAGTAAATCCCTCATATCGTGGTACCATCATAGTGTTTTGTCCGATACAATCCTCGAATTCTTTGTACCAGTCATCGTCACGCTGTAAAGTGAGAATCTTCTCACGTAGATTCATCTAAAGAGGTAACACCGAAAAGATGCATGGCCTCCGACTCAAAGCATGTGCCACTCGGTTCACTGTTCCCTTTATGTAAGTAATCTCAAAGTCATACTCGCTAAGCAATTCCAAACAACGTCGTTGTTGTGCGTTCAGGTCGCTTTGCGTGAAAATGTGTTGTAGTCCACAATGATCAGTCTTTAATTCAAATTTTCGTCCAACAAGGTAGTGTCTCCAAACCTTCATGGAATAAATGATGGCTAATAACTCCAAATCATGCGTCGCGTAGTTCTCCTCATCCCTTCTCAGCTTCCTCGAAATGTAAGCAATCACTCGTCTGGCCTGCATCAAGACTTCGCCTAAACCTTCCTTGGATGCGTCAGTGCACACCAAGAAGTCTAAGTCCATGTCAGGGACTTTTAGTATCGGCACTGTTGTCAACAACTCTTTAAGCCTTTGAAATGCTTCCGCACATTTCTCGGTCCAAACAAACTTCTTGTTTTACTTCTGCAATTCCGTAATCGGATTTTGTATCTTCGAAAAACCCTCGACAAACCGTCGATAGTATCCAGATAAACCCATAAAACTACGCACTTCTGTGACATTCGTCGGCGCAGGCCATTCCATAATAGCCTCAACCTTGGCTGGATCCATGGTGATGCCTTTGCCGGAGATGACGTGCCCTAAGTAGTGAATCCTTGATTAATAAAAAGAGCATTTGGATAGCATCCCAAATAATTTGTGTTCTCATAAACATTGTAGTACCAAGTGCAAGTGCTCATCATGCTCCTCCGTCGTCCGAGAATAGATCAAAATATCATCGATGAATACTTGGACGAACTTGTCCAAGTACTCGCGGAACACCCCGTTCATCAAACTCATGAATACCCCTAGGGCATTTGTCAATCCAAACGGTAAAACAGTAAACTCGTAATGTCCAAATCTTGTCTTAAAAGCGGTCTTAGGGATGTCATCCTCCTTGATCCGTAACTGGTGATACCCTGATCGCAAATTGATCTTGGAGAACACCGTCGCACCCTTCATTTGATCAAACAGATCATCAATTCTTGGTAAGGGATATTGATTCTTGATCGTAGCCTTGCTCAGTTGGAAGTAGTCAATGCAAAGCCTCCACGATCTATCCTTCTTCTGAATGAAAATAACTGGCGCACCCCACGGTGACACACTAGGGCGTATCAGTCCCAGGTCTAACAACTCCTTCAGTTGCATTTTCAGTTCTTGCAACTCCGGGGTCGACATCCGATAAGGCGTTCTCGCTATCGGTTCAGTCCCCGGTTTCAGGTCTATGGTAAACTCCAATTCTCTCTCTGGCGGCATCCCAGGAAACTCCTCTAGGAACACGTTTGCAAACTCCTTCACTACCGGAAGGTGTTCTAGACCTTCTGCTGCTCTCTTTTCGTTTAGCGCAAGGATAGCGTAAAGCTTTCACCCCTTGAGCATACTCTTCCGTAACTGTAAGGAAGAGATGCACATTAGGGATACTCCCTGGTTGCATCCTATAATCACACGTCTCTGTCCTTCATCATCGACCAAACTCAACCGTTTCGTCTTACAGTTGAGTATCGCCTCATGCGATTCCAACCAATCCATACCAATTACGACGTCATAAGACCCTAAGATCGTGACGTACAAGTTGACCCTCGTGACAAACTCTCCCAGATTAAGGGCACAGCCCGTAACCTTTCCTCCAACCTTCTGTTTGGCTCCCGAAGCCATCTCTACGAGGATAAACTCGTCCTGTTCAACTGCCTTTACCTTTATCCTTTTTAGCGCTGCACCAGAAATGAAACTCTCAGTAGCTCCTGGGTTTATCAAAATACTAAGGGTCTGGTCAGTGACAGTACCTGTCATCTCGAGCGCAGTCGACTGGTGCTCTGCCTGGCGGTTATTCATCGCTGCATGAATCCGATGGGCCTTGCCCATATATCCCACTATAGTGGGTCCGGATAACCCGGACGCTCTGTTCCTCTCAACAGGAAAGTTGCGCTGGTAGTGTGGCTCCCCACACGTCCAACACCCCTTCTTCGGCCCAGTAGTCCTAGTACCCGAAGTAGAGGATGACGGCCCACTGGCCTGGAAACCCGGTCTGTTCTTCGTAACAGGCCTAAACTGTTGTTGTTGCGGACCATGTTGCTGCTATTGCTATGGTCCTCGATAAGGTGTCCGCTGCTGAGGTGGCGGTCGTCGTGGTGTAGCAAAAGTGGATCCCCTCTGGAAGCCACGATACCCCGGCGTATGCCTTGCTGGTGTCTACTGCTGCGGCGTACCAGAGGAACCCTGCCCTGCTAGCCTCGATGGAGTCTTGATCTGACCCCCGCTGATAAGCTCCTCCTCTGCTATGAGGGCCTTTTGGACAGCGTCGTGCAAGGTTTGAGGCATTAAGATCCTAACCTTTGCACGCAGGATACCATTAAGGCCAAACACGAACCTGTTGACCTTGAGCTTCTCTTTGTTAAGATGCGAAGCATACTGGAGCAGCTCCATAAAACGTGCCTCGTACTCGGGCACCATACGACCTCCCTATCGTAAGGCGTTGAATTCATTGAGCTGACGCTCAATGAATTCCTCAGAAAGATACCTCTCTCGGAACCATTCCTCGAACAGTACCCATGACATGTCTTCAACGGCCATGTTTAGCTGTGGTAGGAGCGTCTTCTACCATAGAAGAGCGCTCCCCTTCAGTTGAAAGACCGCCATGTGGACCTTCATGTTGGAGGTATAATCACGAAGTGCAAAGCACATCGCCATATTCTCCAACCATGCCTCGGCGGCTACGTCGTCCGGGGAACCAAAGAACTCAAGAAATTTTACCTTCTTGAGTTCACGGTGAATGCTACCTGTAACGGCCGGTGCACGCGGCGGAACCTCAGCAGGTGCTGGTGCCCTGGCCTCATCTCTGTCCAAGCAGCTGATCAACACCTCGGACATGCGTTGAAAAGATCTCATCATCTCCACGACATTGACAACTGCGATCTGCTCCCGTCCAAGAACCTGCTCGCCTCCCTGGGGGTTAGACCCCTCAGGCGTGGATGTTGCTGGAGGCGTCACGCCTCCTCCCCTAGCACCCCATCGTCTGCCTCCGTGGCGTCCTCTAACCATAATTACCTGCACACACACAATCAGCTCAATCAGCAACAGAATAATCAAATATAATCATGTCAACAGAAGCCGTAGCGAATCCCAAGTCGTGGGTCAAACCCACTCTAAAACCATATGTAACAGACTCCTCGTTACGACAACAACTCTGAGAACAGGTGTAATTTTTTTTTTTGTTTAAGGTGTGTGCGCGCGTGTAGAAGTAACAAACACACTTGACTCTACGTCGCCACTTGATAACCAACAAGATGCAACCACGATGTTCAGCACAAGAAGACTGAAGGCACACAACGAGTCACTGCAACAATATACAACCATATGCATAAGGCGCACAACACAACATTAAGACATACTGCGGGTGCATAGTAAGAACACAGAGGGAAGAATCCAAGGTGTTAGGGTTACTATTTATGCACAGGAAAGCGGGGCGTTTAGTCTTATGTCTTCTCGAAAGAACATTAGACAGGCTCCTGGCCGACTGTTCAGGAAGAAACTAATAACCTGACCTAGAACAAGACGCAAGCAAGACAAACACAACAAGACGATCCCAACATATCACAGTGACAACAATCAATAAACGCCCCTAGACATAAGGCGTACAACTAGCAGCTGTAAGCAGAAAACGACACCAGGTGTTAAGTACAGTACAGTCACAGAAGGAAGAATCCAACAGTAGAGTTTACTATTTCTGCATAGAAAAGTAGGGCTTTTAGTCTTATGTCTTCTCGAAAGAAGATTAGAGAGGCTCCTGGCGGACTACTCAGGCAGAGACTATTAATCTCTGTCCAGTGTGTCGCAAGAGTGAAAACCCTGCCTTTAAAGGGCCCAAGACTCTTGATATGGCACTGGATTCCTTACATAGAAAAATCACACCCACAGACATGTCTCCTAAGGCTACCAGGGGGTGACTATATCCCGCCCGACACAAGCAAACCAGGCGAAAGAATGATCTCGTCCAAGTACAACAACAACTACGGAAAACCACTTACTCTACGGACGTGCATGTCCAAAGGACTCCGACAATGACCAAACAAATGGTAAGTCAAGGTAAATTTTGTGACTCAATTGGTAATGATCTCAGACCACTTACTCCATTAATTCTATTAATTGCCGAGTTATCCACACCAACCTTAGATTCTTATTTTATATTTCAATAAGTACTACCGCACATATTACCAACCATATATTTTAATGAAATTTCTCCATACAACTTACACTAAAAATAGATTACATTAAGGTAACCCTGCCATTACAACTTTTACCATAACTCATCCATCTAACCAATCCACAACATTACACTGATGTGGTTCTACCCCTAACATGACCATAACATATTAACAACATACGCCACTATAAAAATAACTCTGCAACTAAATTTTCATTTCGACACTTCTTGCATGCTAACAATACAATAAAATCCCATCACTAATCATAACCACATCACCTTTCATTCAATAGACATAATGATGAATTTACCCTTGTTCTTTATTAAAAACAACTGAACTACCAAACCTGATCATTAATAACCATGTATTTACCCCTATGATAAAATAGCATTTCAGCTTAATCTAATAATGACCTTTCACTGCAAACATGGTAAATAAAGTGATCGATGATTTGACATAATAAACTATAATCAATGGGTAACCCATAGTAAATTGGATTGTAGAAAAACTTTATTGGCAATCATCTCTTTTAATTCCAAATGGGAAATCATATACTTTAATTTCACCCGACGATGATCATTTCTGCTCACCATATGATAGCGTGGCATTGTAACTTAACTAATAATGACTTTTCAGTATCAAGGGACATTGCGCCTAAATAGTCGATCACAACATAATAACTCAATGACTTTTCATTACTAAAATAATGAAATATCAAACTAATAAAACAATCGAGGATAAACATAAATAACTAAAATGACTACAGGAAACTGCCGAGAAATAAATGTAAATAAATCTGAGCTAAATCGCAGGTCAACCGTCACCCAATTAAGTACCACTGCTCTCAACAGAATCGCACCAACTTCATCACGTTCTATTGAATCAATATTCATTAATATAACATTTCCTTTCACTACATCCAAACAGAAAATATATAACATTAAGAATTTAAGGAAGGAAACCCTCGTAGCTAATAAGGCGCAAAGGACAGGCATTAAAGAACAATCAAACGCAGACCCAATACATAAAACGAAATGTAATGAAATTCAGATTTGCATTCAGATTGCAATTAGATTTGCATTTACCATTAAAACGCAGACCCCAATAAATAAAACGAAATATAATGGAATTCAGATTGCATTCAGATTTGGATTTATCATTAAAATGCATTGCCAGAAGATAAACGAATTGCCAGAAGACACCACAAATTGCCAAGAAAAAAACGAATGGCCAGGTTATAACATTTGCCAAAGAATAAAACAAAATGTTAGGTTAAAACGATTGCCAAAGGATAAAACGAATTGCCAGAAATAAAAGGAATTGCCAGGTTAAACGATTGATGAGAATTCGTAAGGATACAATCAGAAGGGGGCCAATTTATAATTGCATTTTTTAATGGTGTTTTACCTTGTGATTTAATTACAACCGGTGGCATTACAACAACCCCATTTACGGATATAAAAATGCAACTGTATACAAAACGCCGAATATAACAGTATGCAAAAACACCCAATATAACAGTTGCCCACTGTACATAATAAAAACGCCCAATATAACAGTTGGAAAACACCCAATGTAACAGTTGCAAAAATTCCCAATAACAGTTGCAAAAACGCCCAATAACAGTTCCAAAAACGCCCAATATCACAGTTGCAAAAATGCCCAATAGCAGTTGCAAAAACGCTCAATAGAACAGTTGCAAAAACGCCCAATAGAACAGTTGCAAAAATGAAATATAATGATGCTTATTCTGAATGAGGGCGCAGACCAAGCACACAGAGGTAAACGCCAATACATACAAGGAAGGCCATTTAAAATGCCCAACACTTCAATGAAGTCCATTTAAAAATGCCCCAGATACACCAGTAAAACGCAGATCGCTTACACGCCCCACACTTGAAATGATTTTTCGACCACAAAGATGAAAAATTCAGACCAGTTCCAGAATACAAACAATGTCCATCTTAGATAACTTCCCAAATTAAATGATAACTAACAAATACAGTTTTAGGAATGCAAAGATAGCAAATTCAGACCATTACCAGAATACAACGAAGGCAGATTCAGAGAATTTCCAGAATACAATGGTAACTAATATAGACTATCTTCGGCATATTATGACAGCAATGTCAGAACAACTACCCCAACAAAATATTTCCAGAACAATATCGCCGTAGCATACGAAAACTAACCACAACAGCTGAAGCAACATCTTACATATAATGCATCATAATCGTCTAAGAGAATAACTAGACAATCTACTCTACCAGAAATAAAATTCATACTGTTGCATCTCTCCCGCTTCGGAGGACGTCCCGTGATCCGTGCTACTTCCCGCGCTCCGTGCTGCTCCCGCTTGTCGACCGCAGAAATCTCACCGGTATCTCCCAGCCAATCGCTAGGGGTACTCTGCTTCCCGCTTAGCCCCCCGAGCCGCAAAGGGGCCACACAAGATCCAAAGATAAGACTAGCTTCTCAGCTCGCCTCCAAGGATGAGCTACCACTCCAATACAGCTGAGATAAACCCAACTCCTCACAAGCAATCCGTCAAGCCACAATTCGACAGTGTAACGTTACGCTAACCATTCATTTTCCTCTTCCTTCTTTTCCCCTTCTTTTATAGAAATTTGAGACCCACCTACTTTCCTAAATCATTATTAATTTAATTTTTTATGACAAACCTCTAAAAATTATTTTCCCTCCAAGTGTCACTCATCCCCACGGTTCTCCAAAAATTAATTTCTTTTTAATAATTAAAAGACTCAATTCCCTCACCCCCCTTTAATCGCTCCTAAAATTTCTCCTAGGGTTCCTAGATCCCCTCTCATGCTTTTAATAACTTTCCTAAAATGAAGTTGCCAAGTT
>ML790439.1:369312-421312 GCA_009831015.1 Picea engelmannii
TAATGGATTCAAGATTGAATGAACGGAAGAAGAGATTGTTGCAGGAACTTTCGTGCATCTTGCAGGAACTTGAAGAGATCTCTGCAACTCAAGAGATGGAGGAGGAAAAAGTTGATTCAGTGGTTCTGTGTGAACACCTTTGCCAACCTACAGAGAACAATGAGCAATTAGAAACTCCAACAGCAAAAGAACATGGTATTCATAATCATATTGAACATTGGTTTCAATCTGTTCTACAACCCTTAGATGCTCTTCTTCTTCAGCAATTCTTGGAAATCAAGCAACCGGTGTTGCTTGCTCAGCATGCCTTGGTAATTATACATCTATATCTTCTATCAAAGGGCATGAATTCATTATTGATTCTTCTAAGATGGTGGCTACATTGGTTATTTGCCTATACTTAAAGAAATGTTTCATTTTTTTAAGTAGGTAGGTAGGATAGTGAATAAAAGATAGCACCTTTGAATAGTTTATGTTTTCTGCAAATAAAAAGGGCATCAACTCAAATAAGAAGTGATTGAATATTTTCCATCTAAATGATGAATGAATGAGTTGACAACATATGCTTAGAGTACATGGGTTCTTCTCAACAGTTCCTATTAATCAAGATGGACAGTTCTTGGGACTGTTAACATTCTATTACCATGCCAGTTGAAGAGATGAATTTCTTTGCATGAGGACATGCAAAAGGCTAGGCATGGGGGGATGTTGGGCTCCGGATTTATAACATTTTCTTGATGGTTCTTGAAGATATTGTTTACTCTCCTGAAGTCTTCTATTAAACAAATGGAATTCTTTCTGTGCTATTCATATTCTGTTACACATATATGTTCCGTTGTATACAAAAATCATGAAGTGCTTCCAAAGCCACAAATGAGTGAATAATTCAACTATAAATGCAACAATAAACAGCTAAACAAAATCAGAAATAGTATCATTGATATAGCCAGGTCCACGAAGAAGATAGTTTGTTTAAAAGTGCTCTGCGATTTGAAGAGGAATCACTATAGCTGGACTTTTCCTTGACATATCGATTCTCAATAGTTGGCGCCATGTGTTTTTATGCCACTTCATAGATTTGTGCATGTATAACGCAAGGCAGAAAACTATTTGTTAAGCATGAGATAAAGGCAATCTTTAGATGTTACTAAATCAAAACATGTGTGCTGGACTTTTAATCGATGGTTCTCAACGAGCACTCAATAGCTGGCATCAAGTATTTTTCTATGCCACTTCACATATATAGATTCGTGCATGTATAACGCAAGGAAGAAAACTGTTTTTCAAGTATATGTAATCTCATGACACTTCGTGTCATGAGATAAAGGCAATCTTAAACCGATTGATTATGTAAAACGTGTCTCATTCTCTGGTGATACTCTTAAAACCATTTTGTAACCACTTGTTTATCTAGGGCGCAAAGCCATGCATTGTAGGGGATCTAAAACGTTATATAAAGAGCTTCTATGCTCGAGAAATGGGGGGGGGGATAGACGGAGCATAGATTAGATAGAAGAATGGAACAGAGATCGAATCTCCAAGAACTTGTATTGTTCTTATTTTCAATAAAGTAGTTAGAGTTTCAGTGATACGACTTCTGTTATTGCAAGTTTGCTGCAAGTTATTCATTTTCCAGTATGCGTTGATTTAAAGAACGGTCTGTTGACAGAGAAGGCATGGCCCCCTTCGATGGAAACAAATCTATATACATTGCATTTACAGTAGACTCCATCTTCAGATTTGAACATCATCTTTCAACAAAGATTCGATTCCAATCTACATTGTCAGTTTTCTCATTGGTTTGATAGAACAGAAGTATCATTTCATTTGATTGCAATAGAGAGTTTCATTGCATTATAAAATAGAAGGTTGCTGAGTTGTGTGGAGTAATAAGTAGCAAAAACTTAATTGTTTTCAGTCATCAGTGTGCAGTAGACCTTTTACATGCATATGATCACTTTTAATTAATACAGAACAATTTTATGATGTTAGTACAGAGTAGTGCAAAACGAGTGTAGAACAAAGTAGAGTACAATAGCTTCTTCCAGCAAGTTTCTTTTAGCAGTTCAGAGATTAGTTTGACATTCTTTAAACCCCCTCTTCAAACCCTGCATTTCCTGTGCTGGTTCCTCTAAGTCTACCTTCCCAGGTTGACAATTAAATGTTGATTCATATGTTATATATTTAGCTCGACAGTTATCTCTGATATGTCCCATGTTTTTTGGGTTGGGGCCACCTTTTCCTTGCTTCGTCTGTGAGGAGTTTGTAGATCCAAACTCTTGCCTCTTCTTCTTAAATTTATGCTTGATCTTTACAACATATATATAAGCTACACCTAATGATGTGATGTCCAGAAAATACATTTATGTTTGAATGTATCGATGCAGAAAACCATGGTATTTGAGCACCATATGTGGTTCATAGTATTTAATACCCAATTTGGTGAGCAGGGTATGGAAAATATTTGTGAAATTTGGTATTGTTTGGTCCCTTTCCTAACGCAGCATGGTCCATATTGTGTATTGGTCCTCGTAGCTTCCAACAGGGTAGTATTGTTCTTTAATGGAATCCTTAAAGGAATCCATTGTGGGGTTGACCACAAATATTGCAGATTCCTCTATGTCCCTTTTCTCAGAGTAAGTATCCCACCAGTCCTTAACATGACCGATGACCTTAAGGAGTTCAAAAGTGATATTTTCCTTGTCAAAAAAATTGTGGACCGAAAAGTACCCTTCGAGAAGATTCAACCATTTATCTACAACATCCGCATCTATCAGTCCTTCAAATAATGAAATATAAAAATTTACTTGTACCTTGAAGGGTTTTGCATGGCCACTTGATGAATATGTGTCTCTTGTTGATAGCCACCGAAGGATCTATGCAAATTTGTCCATCATTTTTTTCCTTTGTCGCGCAAGGGATTCCTAGAGCAACATTTTAAAATGATATCCCACTCCATCATCTTTATTCTCATCCCCCATGGGTTTTTTTTGAGATCGGTGCAACCGATATTTCAAAGGATCGACAAGTTTGAGTCCCAACTTCTTATACTCTGATATTGTCAGGGACATGCACAAAGAAAAATAAATGAAGAGCGAACCACTCTTATACCATCAAACCAGATTTATGAGAGGAATGAAATGAATAATAGACTGAATACAATAACATGGAGATACAAAGAACAACAATAGATATCCAGTGAACAATAACTTCTATTGAATAAATACAATAGGATGAAATTGTAAAACTATAGAATTGAAAACAACTTGCTCGAATGGTGGTAGTTATCTCTGAGAAGAGATGTGTCTTTTGCATGCATATATCTGAGAAGAATGATTACAATGACGCTCCATAGGGATTTTGAACATTACTCATGAATTCTAAAACCCTATACATCCAAAAACCTAGCCCTAGGAGATGAAACACCAAATGTTATATGGGCCCCGATTGGTAAGTTGGTACCTCAACTTCCAGGGATCATATTTTTTGGACACAAACACTGTTTTAGGTGTAGCATAGCCCATTGGAAAGGTATTTTCGAGAACTACACATTATGTTGTCAAACTCTGATTTTGTCTAGATGTTGACTATGGCAAGCCAAAAAAAACTGTTTAGGGCCCCAAAGCGGCCCTGGATGTACAAAAATATGTATGGACATGAAAACTTCCAAAATAAGCCAGTTGGATTAGGTGGTCAACCACCAATCTCGACTTAGAATATATGTATGGCTTCAGACAACCTCATAAGTGTATAATCCACAATAACAAAGAATTACAAAAGAACGTGTTGAACTAAAAAATATCAAGAGGATTCATTTGGAATAGGTGGGTGGTCACCAATATCCACCTAGATCATAGGCTTCCCAATTGATGATGAAAATGCAAAAGAAAAAAAACACAAAGGAAGTGATGTATGGATAGATATTTCCAATTGATATTTATAACTGGACATGTATGGGATTTGATAGATGATATCTTCATCCTATGGGAAAATATTAGTATAACAAATCAAAGAGTTAAGAAGGTTGAACCATTAATATGTAGCACGAGTAAGAGAGGTTGTGAAATAAAAAATATACTAGAAGATATGACTATAACACCTTGTAGAACAACACAAGGAGTGAAGGATGAGAAACATATAGCTATATTATCACATGTAAGGTCAGGTGAATTGTCAATGGATGAGACATGTGATGAATTTAAAAAGTAAGTTTGTTGAGTTATTTTTATTTATGCTAGGACAAGAAAATTAATTTTTTCAGTTTAACACATCAATGTTCTAAGTATTTTATTATATATATCATTATAACATTATTTATTTATTTTTATTTAGTCACAAGGTGTATATGAGAATACAAGAGGAAATGGTTAAGATGTTGAATGAAGAAAGTTGGGATGATGTTAAACTCAACTATCCAGATTCAATCTCTACAACAGTATTGAAACAATTTTTTGTTACATTCAAAAAGGTATGTTGATTTATTACATTCATATTATTCATTTCTAGGTTAAATTTAATAGTTATATATATATATATATATATATAACTATACATTTTTCTGTTTAATTAAATATGCCAAAGAAGAATGTTGATGGAATCCTGTAAACCCTTAAAGGTTTTATTCAAAAATCCAAGGTTGAAAGAGAAATAAGGAGACATGTTCAAACTGTTGAACTTGATGAAACCCTTGATCACTAGATTTGTACTAGGCTTGACACTATTCAGTATAAAGTGATATTATGTGATTGTGAAAAAATTGCAAATATTGTTCCTAAAAAGGAATACTTTTAGTTATTGTGGATATCCCTCATGGTTATAATATCCAAAACATTGGATATGATATTGAGCCTTATACTTACCAAGTTTTCAATAAAGTGGTGATGAGATTTATGGAAGTCACAACATCACCATTTTGGAGATTTATGGTTTTCATTCAGACACACAACAAGGATCGGTACAATGAAACTTCAAGGGAAAAGAAAAGACAAGGATACAACTTATTTGGTAAGATATTGAAAGTGTATGTTTGGTAATTAAGATTAGAAATCAATTTTAATAATTCACAAGTTAATTGAATTTGCACTTATTTATGCTATAGACACAATCCTAATATTCATAGCCCCAATAAAGAACCATTTAAACATTATTTTGAGAGAATACATCTTGCAACCTAGAAAAAAGATGATACTTATAATTCTATTCTTATCAATGTAAAGGATGGAGGGAATCCTAGTAGTTCATTGGTTTACAATGTTGTGGTTAGAAAACTAACATATGAGGAAAATGATTTGAAAGTGTTAGAAATAATAGGTGTGCTCATTTCACAATAGACAATATAGAAATATTGTCATCCAACCATAGGACGAAGCCACCCTTGAGCACCTTAAACTTGACGAAGCAAACCCTAGGCCTAATAGCCAATCAATGTAGTGTATCTCTCTCCATAGATAGCACGCAAGGAAGAAATTCCAAACCATAACCAAGGGAAATTCCAATCCTAAACTGAAAATACAAGTTGCAGTAGCTGGAGCTCCAACTACTCTCCAGACTTGCGCACTTACTAAATTTTTGCAGTGCAGACTCTTGAATTTATGCAGTTGTGAGTTCTGTGTGTCAAATGAGCTATGGCGTCCTGTATTTATACTGCTCCTCCTTAGCTATTTGGGCTAACTTCTCATTCTGGAGGCTCAATATTAAATATTTCCTTTAGCATACTTGTCTTATATGGTTATGTTCAATTCTTTAGGGTTTCTTCTTGCTTCCCAGAATATTTTATTCTTGTCAGGGTTGCATGTGGATGTTAATACCTCCCGCAACTACCATAATATCAACACTCCCTCCTAGCTAGGGATGTATTGAAAGAAATGGTCTTGAACACAAAAATACCATTCAACCAGTAGAATCATCATAGCCATATAGGCTATCTCATGATTAGATCACAAGAATCATCATCGCTATCAATATCATCTGATAGCATCAATTGCATCATCTATCAAAGCCATAATCCATCTGAGTAATCAAGAATGGTACTGAATAAGTCAGTCACTCCACAGAGTGATATAAGAACCAGTCTTCTAGTCCAAACATATGTCCTAGAAGAATAATTATTCCAACAGATGATGGAAGCCACGCCATGGGCTACGAGGACTATTCTTCTAATCCAGACATACATCCTAGAAGAATAAATGTCCTGGACCATTTTTCGTCTGGAGAATTTCTTTCCATTAGTACACTAACTATCCATCTAGTTTATAATCATTTTTAACACTACTGATAGTCTACATGGAAATCATAACAATGTCATTCAATAGAACACAATTGTTTCTATCCATAGTAGTACACAACTACTATCTAGTGGTACACAACCACACTAAGTATCACAGGACTACCTAATCAATGACACATATCACAACCAGTGGAACACATCCACCACAGTAGCATACATATACTATATAGAGACATACAGCCTCCATAACAATCATATCATTTGATATCAACCTGCATAAAACAATATCATGATATAAACTGAGTGATCTGGGCCATTCTTACACTCACATCTGTGAGATCTGGAAGATCATATTCCCTGAGAATGTAAAAACATCAGCCATGGGCTATCTGGACTATTCCTCTCAAGCATAGAAGAATAATTGTCCTTGATTTTTGAGCCTGGACCATTCTCCTAACTAGGCCATTCCTCTGGCACTAGTCATAGTGAAACCTGGAGAAAATGAGTCTACCCTAGGGAATGCATGTCCTTGATTTTTGAAACTGTACCATTCCTCTAATACTAATCATATTACAACCCAGATATAATGAGTCTTCCCTTGGGAGTGACTGTCCTGCACCAACCTCCAAAACAGACCATTCTTCGAAACTGCTCAAACTGTGAACTTCGAAAGAATGACTTCCCGATGAGGAAAACCATTCTACTTGACCACTACTCAGAGTGACTTCCAACAAGAATGAATGTACTATACCATTCCCCCACACTGGCCACAATATGAATCACTCTCTATGGTACAACAACAATCTATCGAACCATTTTCATTACGAAAATGATTGTCAGATTTGGACCATTTTCCGAATTGGAAAATGCCTGTCCATCAAAAATCTCAAACCACTTTCTGAACTAGAAAGGAATTTCTCATCTTGGACCATTTTTCAAACTAAAAAATGATTATACATAAATAAATAACACATCAGTGCTCTCTCCCAACATGGGAGTAATCTCTTCCTTTTTCAATAAGGAAGTCATCTCCACGAGTGCCAACTTGTTTCTTAAGTACACAACGTTTTCATCTTGGACAGAGGCCTTACCAAAATATTTGTTATCTGCTCATCTATGGAGATATATTGGATAACCACTTCTCTTTTCTCGACTTCATCACAGAGAATGTAATGCTTGATCTCAATGTACTTTAGTCTGTCATGGAACATTGGTTTTCTCTGAAGGATTCATATAGCTCTGATAGTTACAATATATCATGGTTGAATTCAACACGTTTGTTTCTTTCTAGCTCATGACCTCGTGGAAAGTTTCAAACTGAAACATATCCAAGTACCACTTCTTCTTTCATCATGATAGTTTTCCATGGATTAGCAATCCATCATCCTATACTTATGAGTAATTATTCTGATATACCATCTCTGTCATAGAAGGTTTTCACCCCACTTTTGTTGTATATGAGATACTCTCCATCAAGTTGTTTGAATCCATACAAGGTATTCTTATATCTTCATACATGGGTCTCTTTCTGTTATAAGATTCTTTCTCACTTTCTTTATTGGGAAGAACAATCTTTTACATGTAAATTCCAATCCATGGATACTACAAAAGGTATATCTAGAACAAGTTGTTGTCATAGTCTTCTCCCTCCTTCTGGAAGAACCTATGAATATTGTAATTCTTCCATTCATAAGTATTTTTCATATTTTCTATACATTGATCTGTATCATAACTTCCCTTTATTATTCTTTATTGTTTCTTAGTGGGTTCAAACCAAGTTAGTAGTCTTGTGATTCTTGGTATAATAGTTAGTTTTTCTTGCTTTTCTTTCTTTATTGGAATCCTCATGCTCTTCCTTATGTCTCTCTGTATCTCTTGGGTCCATGGGGTCTTCTATATTCCCTGAAGATTCCAATTTATTCCTTTCATCATAGGATCATGGATGTATATGGACAACCAAGGATACTTTAAGGATTCGTTTTGAGGAAGACTTCTTCTAGAGTCAAACTGAACACGTGTTGCTTATCATGGCTGCTACTTTCAATTGGAACATGGACAGATACATCATAATCCTCAATGAATCATATCATTTAGGATTATCTCACTTCTAATCCTTTCTTCATGCATGAATGCATGCTCTTCTTTTGTAATTATATAATTATCTCCCTCCATCTAAGAGAGTCCATGCTTCCATCTGCATCCTTATTACCTTCTGCAAAGTGTCACAAGTCTTTTTCTAATTTCCTCTTGATGGTTGAATTCTTTTTGTTTTGACTTCTTCTGAGTTTCTTCAAGCTTGATTCTGATTTTGTCTTATCTTGTACTTGTTACATATGTAATAGCTTCTAGAGGAATTGTTACCAAGGAATGCCAATGTACTTCATCTTTTCATGTGTATTGCTTGACTTGTAGTCATCGTGATAGAAATTCTTATCTTGTTATTCTTTGATAGGTATTGTTTCACTTGAACATCTTATCTTCTAAGAAATAGATACGCAAGATATGTACATAAACTATGTAAACATGGTGTGTACAAGAACTATGAACAATATTGTTACCTTGTCTTAGAATAAGAAGCTTGTTTTATCCTTCTTGGCCTTCTTTGAGGGTTCCCTTTCTTCGACAACTGATGCTTTGTGTGTTTCCTTCCTTTTCTTTAACTTAGGACAATTATTCTTGTAGTGGCCATATTTTCGATAGTTGAAGCATTGTATTTTTGACATATCTTTCTCTTGATTTGGTTTCTTCCTTGAGTCAAACTTCTTCTTATTCATGAATTTCTTGAAATTTTTTGTGTAGGCTTGATCATCATCTTTCCTTTGGAATTTATCTTTTGTGTTAATCATTGATTCTTATTGTGCACAACAAGTCCAAAGTTCTTCAAATGTGGGATACTCCTTTCTTGTGTTCATTCTTGTGGAAAATGCATCCCATGTCTTGGGAAGGCCATTCATTACTATATTTACCAGTTCCTTCTCTGAAATGATTTCTTTAATAACTTGTAGTTGATATCTTAACTGGGATATTCTCACAAGTTATAATGTTATGTTTTCATCATCATTCATTTTCATGTCATAGAGCTCATTCTTCAGACTCATTACTTTTCCAATGTTTCTCACTGAGAAGAGGTTAGTTAGGGAATCATACATCTTCTTAGACAATCAAGATGAGAGATGTAGGTCATCAAGTGTTCTTTTACAGAGCCCACTATGATACTCATGACATTGATGTCACTGTCCTTGAAATTCTCCATAATTTCAACATTCTGAGGTTCCTTCTCTTTTCCTTATTCAAACTATGGTTCCACGATATTTCCTTTCATGATATCCAACACTTTATTCTTGGAAAGGATATGGTCAATCCTTGTCTTCCATTCTTTGAATTTAGAAGCCCCTTCTAACTTGTTTTCTGACTTCATAGAGTAAGTCATGAATTCTTTGACTTGGTCACCCTTTAACTTTGACAAAAAACTCAAACATGACGTCTTAGCTTGCTAGGGGTACCATAAGGTGCACTAGGTTAAGGCACACTAGGATATCTAGAAATTAGGTCAATCTCTTCACTTAGGGTGCTTCAACAAGAGGGTTAGGGTTTCGTTTCTATAGCAAAAATTTTGACTGCAACTGCAACTGTAACTGAGAAAATCCTCCCAATCAATCTTCCAGCGGTTAGACTATCCAAAGATAGTGTGGGCCCATAACCTATTATAAATAATAGGTGTGCTTGTTTCACCATAGAATATATAGCAATATTGTCACCCAACCATAGGCCAAAGCCACCCCCGAGCACCTTAACATTGACAGAGAATAATTCTGGAAGCAAACCCTAGGCCTAATATCCAATCAATGTAGCATACCTCTCTCCAGATATAGCACACAAGGAACAAATTCCAAAACATAACCAAGATAAAGTCCAAAACTAAACCGAAAATACAAGTTGCAGTAGCTACAACTCCAACTACTCTCCGGACTTGCACACTTACTAAATTTCTGCAGTGCGCACTCTTAAATTTTTGCAATTGCGAGCTATGTGTGTCAAATGAGCTCTGGCGACTTGTATTTATACTACTCCTCCTTAGGTTTCTGGGACGAATTCTCATTCTGGAGGCTAAAAACTCAATATTAAATATTTCCTTTAGCCGACTTGTATTCTAGGGTTATGTCCAATGCTTTAGGGTTTCTTCTTGCTCCTTGAAATATTCTATTATTGTCAGGGTTACACGTGGAGGTTAATACCTCCCGCAGCTACCATAATATCAACATTCATATTATTCTTTTGTAGTTTAATTTTAATAGTTATAGATATATAACTATATGTTTTTTTGTTTAATTAAAGACACCAAAGAAGAGTGCAAATGGAAACACCTAAACCCTTAAAAGTTTTATTCAAAAGGCCAAGTTTGAAATAGAAAGAAGGAGACGTGTTCAAACTTTTGAAAACTATGAAACCCTTGATCATTACATTTGTAATGGGATCGACACTTTTCAGTGTAAAGTGATATTAGGTGATTGTGAACAAATTGCAATTATTGTTCCTAAAAAAGAATACTTCCTAGTTATTGGAGATATCCCTCATGGTTATAATATCCAAAACATTGGATATGATACTGAGCCTTATACTTACCAAGATTTCAATAAAGTGGTGATGAGATTTATGGAAGTCACAACATCACCATTTTGGAGATTTCTGGTTTTTCGTTCAGACACACAACACAAATTAGTACAATCAAACTTCAAGGGAAAAGGAAAGACAAGGATACAACTTATTTGGTAAGATATTGAAAGTGTATGTTTGGCAATTAAGATTAGAAATCAATTTTATTAATTCACAAGTTAATTGAATTTTCACTTATTTATGTTACAGACACAAGCCTAATATTCATAGCCCTAATAAAGAACCATGTAAATGTGATTTTGAGAGAATACATATTGCAAACTAGACAAAAGATGATACTTATATTTATATTATTGTCAATGTAAAGGATGGAGGGAATCCTAGTAGTTTATTGGTTTACAATGTTGTGGTTAGAAAACTAACATATGAGGAAAATGATTTAAAAGGAGAGATGGTTAATGTTTATTAAAAACCACAAGAAATAATTAATTATCTTATAGATACATTTTCAAATGAAGGAAATTGAGTTTTGGATTTGTTCTCGGTTTCAGGTAAGAGTTATGATCTAACATTTATGAAATCATATTTCAATCTTATATTATTTTTAATTTATGTCTTTTTACAATATTTAAATTCATTATTTATTTTGTATTTGGTGATTAGGTACAACATTAGCGTGCTTCTTACAACAAGGAAGAAATTGCATAGCCATTGAAAGTGACCCAATAGAATGTAGTTTTATTCAACAAAGAAATTATGATATTCCATCTCTTCCAGATGAAATGCAAGAAGTTGTCTTGAAGAAAGGAGATTTTAGTGAATCAAAGGTGGAAAAAATGTCAAATGAACCTCAAGTACCATTAGGAGGATTGAGTGGAAATAATCACTTTGGAGAACTTGCAGATATCAAAGACCAAATGGAGGAGAAAAATGACACAATGGAAGCACAAAATGATGTCGAAGAAGATGATAATGTGTCTGTTGAGAATGTTGAATTTGAGATATATGATATTTTTTATTAGTTTTAAGATTCCCTTGAAGACGATGCTCAATTTTACAATTTTTTTATGATCTATAACTTTAATTTTTTGACTCTCATATTTTATAATAAGAATGAATCTGTCTCTATTGTTGTTTTTTGTTGAATATTTTTTATTGTTTTCTTTTTACTTTTATTTGTATGTGAATCACTATAATAACAAATTTTTTATTAAATGTGGTCATTTTTTACTTCAAATGTATAGAAATATGGAAAAAATGTTAATTGTTTTATAAATTTTTCACTTTTTTTTGTTGAATTATGTCCATAAAATGTTTTATTTGACATGTTATTTTAAATGAATAGGTAAAAAAATGTATAGTTTTTTATTATACATGGTTCTAAAATGTATATGTTTTTGCTAAATATTAAAAAAATAGTGTTATTTAACTACAATTATTTTCTATGTATTGAAGTAAAGGTAAACACTATGTTAAAAATGATGTTTTCCACTATATTGTAAATGTATGTAAGCATAAGTTAATTAAGGAGACACAATTATATGAAAAATCTTAATTTCAAAAAATTAATGGTAAAAAATATTTGTAAGATTGAAAGAAGCATGGGAAAATGACTAAAAATACCAGATGAAAATTTTGAAATTAGATGAAAAATAAGCATTTAAAAAAATAATGTAGAAACATTATGGATAAAAAAAAAAAAATTAAAAAAAACCACCTAAAAAGGGAGGGGGGTGCTACCATTAGCACCATTGTTAAAAATATGGTAAAAAATGTGACCCCCCAAAAAAAAGAACTCTGTAGAGTTCTCGTTAAGTTTTGTTTTTCTAAATAAAAATATTTGATTAACTTATAATTCCATCATAACAGTACACATGTCCATACATGAACCAAAACCGACCACCTGTTCTTCCAAACAGATGGAAACCAAAATATATGTCCAAAAGTCGAGATGCCTCTGAAGTTTGAATCTTCCATGTAACCATGAGAAAAATGACACTAAAATTTCTATGATTGTTTTGAAAATGGAATGCACGGTAACTGAAAAAACATCAAAATTAAATAGTGGGTGAACCCAGATTTCCTTTGTTTCCACGAGGTTGAGGCCAGGTAGGAGTGAAGACGAACTATTGGGCATAGGTGATCCAGAATATTTTCATAGATGTGACTTGTAAAGAATTGTATTAAATGAGCATAAATTAAAGTGCACCATAAAGAAGGAAAATCTCAATAATGGAGAGACATAAGATCAAATATGAAAAAAAAAACCTTGATAACGGAGTTTGTCCCTGGTGAACTACGTCTCCGGGGCTTGCTCTCAAATGGGTAGGCCTTTTTATTAACTCGGCAAAAGAATTTGTCAAAATTCATAAGTATATCTCATTATGGAATTAAGCTGCAGAAAATTTTCTCAGATCAAAAAACAAACAACACCATTGAATTTGTGGTGTCAAATTACCCAAAAATGATTATCTCCATGCCTATAACCTACAATTAATTCAATGTACTTCACCTCGAAAAATGTGTCTAGTCATACCTTCGAGTGTCCCCTCTCCCCATCCATCGGAAAACTCAACATTTAAGTTAAAAGTCGAGTGGACTAACCAACGGATTCATTTGATTCAACGGTTGGCAGATGCTATGTAAGGTATTTAGTTGGGGGAGGTCTCCGGGTTGAGCCCGCGGGCCTCCCCTTTTGGGATTGTGGTTACAACAACATGTATATATGGTTTAAACTATCATCAAGTTTGATGTCTTGTTTATATTTGTCAGAGTTGGATTATACAGAAGATCAACCACCAGATCTAGTGAAACCTCCTCCAGATTTGGTGGGCCAATTTTTATTTTTGAAATCTCGGTTACGGGCCATCATTGGGAATTTTCCCACTGCAACGTGGAAGCCACCCATTGGCCCACGTCATTCACCTAAACAGTCACCCTACCATGTCACATGTCTTCCACGTCATCCTGCCATGTATGGTACTGATGCCACGTGTCTACCATGTCCTGTATGGCCTACCACATGGTTTTACGGACTAACACATGGCACTTCTTCATTGGTCCACATGCTGACTTGAAAATGTCGAAAATGAGTGACACGTGGTAACCTCTAGTGCTACCATGTGACCATGATGACATCATGTTGATGTCAGCATGACTGTGAATATCTTTTGATCTGTAACTCTGTTTGACAAGCTATTTACATCATTGGAAATCTTTGGATGTGCTCTTCGCGATGATTCTGATTTCACTGAGTTTTGAGGACTTTGGATTTTTTCCCTTTCTCTCTCTGTCGAAGCCATTCTGAGATTCATGAGTTTTCCTTAGTATTATTTGGATCCTTTTTGGATCACGCCTTCCCACTGAGAGATTTTTGGACCACAAAAATCTTTCATCAATCAACATGTAAGTGAGGGAAGAGTTCCCTTAACTTGTCCTTCTCAATCAACCTTTCCTTGCTTGGATGTGTTCCCTTTAATCCTACTCGAAGATAATCAACATCACCCCTACATGAAGTCCTTGTCCTTTTGTCCAAAATGATATATTCCTTTAACTCATCCAAGAACTTAAGAGAAAACTCATCAACTAAAGGTGTTGAATCTTCCTCCCCCTGATCCATGATCATGGGAGGATCAAAAAATTTCAAGTTCACCACAATTACAACTGATTAGATATGCATATAAGGTGGAATATCTAGACGAAAAGAATTGGTACCACTTTTCTCCAAAATAGTGAAGGGTCCATAACGAATGGGCTTCAGCTTCTTGTCTTCACCCTTCAATCTCTCCTTGCTGATGTGAATCCATACCTAGTCTCCAACCTAGAACTGATGATCAACCCTTTTTTTGTCATGACGAGCCTTATACTATGCTTGAATTTTCTTCAATTGTTCCTTGACTTCTTGATGTAGTTGTTTGATCCTTTGAACGAACTTGTAGGCTCTATCATCACTTCTTTCTTCATTTGAATCAACATCTCTCCCATACATCAAGTCCAAAGGAACCTTAGGAAAATATCCAAAACATGTCTAAAAAGGCAAACACTGAGTGGATGAATGTAAGGCTCGATTGTAAGCAGGTTGTATATAGGGTATCTGTTCATCCCATAATTTGGGATGCTTGTTGTAGTAGCCTCGAAGAAAAAGTACCATTGTTCGGTTAACAACCTCTATTTGTATGTCGATCTGTAGATGGAAAGCAATTCTCCTCTTCAACTTGGTGTCCATCATTCTCTACAAGATTGTCCAAAAATACTCAAGGAATTGAGTATCTCGATCCAAAATAATGGATGTGGGGAACCCAATGTGAACCCAAACATACTGAAAGAAGAGATTAACAGTTTGCTCAGTAGTGATCTGATTTTTACATGGAATTAAGATACACATCTTGATGAACCTATCACTACAACACACAAATAGTCATGACCCCTTTTCGACATTGGTAAACCCTCTACAAAATCCATGGAGATACTTTCCCATGGATGGGATGGAACAAGAAGTGGAAAGTATAGCCCCAATTTTCTATTAGTGGGCTTATAAGTAGAACACATCACACACCCCTTTACATATTTAGTTACAATTTCTTTCATTTGAGGCTAGTAACAAAATCTGTGCAAATGAGCCATAGTTTTTTCTACCTCAAAATGCCCAGAAATGAGAGAAGTGTGAGCTTCTCATATTACATGGACTCGTTCACTTGTAGGAATACATAGCTTTCCTAGATGGTAGAGTAGTTTTCCCTGAAGAAAATAGTTCTCTACCTATGCACCATAGGGTTAGATTCTGAAATACTTCTTTAAAATCTTCATCAACAACATATTGTTCCACATAGCTATCATGATATAAAGAAGCATTCTTCAAAATAATAGATGAAACAATAGGAGATCTAGAAAGCATACCAGCTACCTTGTTACTTGTACCCTTTTTGTACTTGATTACTGAATGAAATTTTTGTAGAAAACCCATCCATCTGTAATGTCGAGATTGTTGTAGTTTGGTTTGTGCTTAGAGATATTGTAAGGGTTGATTATCTATATGAATTATTGTTTCCTTCCCTAACAAGTAGTGCTTCCAATTCTTTACGCTTTGAACTAATGCATACACCTCTTTATCATACATAGAAAAGTTAACAACAACTTGGTTAAAAGTTTCAAAGTGGTAATAGATAGGCTTACGATATTGCATCAATATTTCACCCATGGCTCATCTGTTGGCATCTGTCTCAATCTCGAAAGGCTATTGAATATTAGATAGTGCTAATACTGGTGTGGTACTAATCTTTTCCTTGAAAGTATTGAAATATTTTTGTTTCTTTCCTCCCCACTGAAAATTGTTCTTCACACTAGTTAAGGAATGAAAAGGAACTGTTATAAAGAAGAATTTTGAAATCAATCTCCTCTAGTATTGGACTGCACCTAAGAATATTCATATTTTGGTTACACTTTTGGGCTCAGGCCAATTTACAATTACATCAATCTTGGAAGGATCAATTTTCAATTTTCCTCCTCCTACAATATGACCTAAGTATACAAGTGCAGTCTTACCAAATTCACATTTGGAAAATTTTACATAGAAATTTTCCCTTTGCAAAGTATCCAATATTTTCTTTACATGACTTACATTTTCATCCAAATTCCCACTAAATATAAGAACGTCGTCTAAATATACAATCATAAAATCATCTAGAAATGGCCTGACTACATCATTCATCACACGCATGAAGGTTGTCGGAGCATTACAAAGACCAAATGACATGACTAACCACTCAAACAATCCATGTTTGGTTTTAAAGGAAGTTTTCCATGTATCATGTTATACAACCTTGACCTGATGGTATTCACTGTGCAAATCCAACTTAGTGAGGTAAATAACATTATTTAATTGATCAAGTAAATCATCTATACGAGGAAGAGGGTATCGATTTTTCACTATGATTTTATTTAAGGCCCAGTAATCGACACACATTCTCCATGTCCCATCCTTATTTGGCACCATCACGATCAAAGAACCACAAGGATATGAGATGGCCCTGATGACCCCTTGATCCAATAAGCCTTATACCTGATTTTTGATCTCTGTAATCTCTACAACTGACATCTTTTACATGCCCACATTAGGAAGAGGAGAATCCCACTGAAGATGTATTTCATGTCGGATTTCCCTTTTAGGAGGTAATCCATCTAGTTCCTGGAAAATATCATCATACTTAGAAACAATATCAATTAATTATTTCTTATGATAAGGATCACATCCTTGAAAAGCGTTAGATGTTTCGACATCTTTTTCCCTTACGACCATGAGTACATATTTCTTATTAGTGTTTATGAGTCTCTTCATTTGTCCTACACTAACAAGTGTTGGGTTTAGCCTCATGTTGTGGGCTCAAACAATATATTCCATTCCCGCTTTAGTAAGGTGATATTTGTTCTCATGATGAAAGAAGACTTCTTTTCTATCATAAAGATAAGGACTCCCCAACACTATGCCACATATATCAAGTGATACAACATCCAAATCCACTTCATCAATCAACTTTGAAGCAATAGAAAATATGACCCTACATTGCTTGGTGACATTAAGTTTTTATTTATCACATACCAAACTAAGAGGATAAGGCTTTGAATGTGGTTTAGTTTCAAGACCCATTATTTTGACAAGTTCTTCATATATCAATTTTACTTGGGAAACCGGATCAAACAATGTATCTATCTTAGTGTGTTTAGATACAACTCTTATATGAAATAATTCATTCCTTTTTCTTTCATAATCATGAGATTCATTATTGGAATTTGAACTAGCATCAAGGGAATATTTACCTTGTACTCCAACCGCTGTGATATTTCCTTCGTCTCCTTAATCGGAACCAAGATCTTGGTGTACTATAGAAACGGTCTTTGTCTTCCCTTTTCCTCCGAATTGTTTTGGTCTCTTCTCTGGATGTAATTTCCAAGAGTGTTCATCATCGTGACCATTCTTCTTGTAATTAGTGCAAGATGGATTTCCTTCTTCTCTCTTTACATTGGCAGTATTTTGTCCCTTCCTTTTAAACTTCTTAAATTTTCTTATGTGGGATATTGGAAGGTGTCTTTGTGGGATCTTCTTGAAAATTCTTTCCCCTATTCTCAAGGTGAGTGGCTTTCACACAAACTTCGTCAAGACTGGTGGGGTTAAAAAATATTAAAGTATGAATAATATAACTTTGAAGTGCGCCAATATACTTCATTAAAGTTTCATAAGAATCTAAAGGAATTCTTAATGCAAGAGATTTCTTCCTAAATTCTTCCATGAAACTTGGTACAGTTTGACCCTTACTTTATCTTAAAGTTTTCCATTCCATAATTTCTTTATGTAAATAACCTAGTGGATAAAATTTCCTCCTTATCGCTGATTTAAATTTCGACCATGAGGAAACAAGATTACCACACTAAATTATGTCCTAAAGTTTTCTCTTCCACCATACAAGTGTGGTTCCTTACAACCAAAGAGAATCCAATTGCACTTTAAATTCCTCTTCATCAATCTGTTGAACACGCCAATATAATTCAACTTTTCAAATCTAATTATCTATCTTTTCAGGATTAGCATCTCCATTAAACATAGGCAAAGAAAATTTTACATCAAGCTTTAATAATGGTTTCTTAAAAGAAGCTTTATAGCTAGAATGATGAGAATCATGAGAATGCTCAGAGGAAGAAGAGCTAGAACTTGATGGTGAAGATGGAGGCTGAGTGTCTCCTCAAGCCCCTTGATTCACTGAAGCATTATAACCAGCTTGTGCTTCCTTTTTCTTCCCTTTCTTCTTCATCCTCTTTTCGTAGTCTCCATACACTCACTCTACCATTTATGAAATGCGATAAAAGACCATATGGAATTTTTTCTCCTATTCATCGTGCTTGTCCTCTTCGGCCATTTTCTTCCTTCTGGATGCATGACCAACTTCGAGATTGAAAGTCTTAAGAGTTCCTTCACCTTTCTTATGCTTGGCCCTAGTAAACATCCAAACTCAACAATTCAACTCAAATATGATTTCTCTGATACCAACATGATCCAGGATCTTTTCATCGATGTGACTTATAAATAATTGTATTAAATGAGAATAAATTAAAGTGCACCATAAAGAAGGAAAATATCAATAATGAAGAGACATAAGCATCAAATATGAACACACAAACTTGATAACTGAGTTCATCCTTCATGGACTATGCCTCTGTGTCCTTCTCTCAAATGGGTAGGCCTTTTTATTAACTCAAAAAAATAATTTGGAAAAATACATAAGTATACCTCATTTTGGAATTAAGTTGCAGAAGATTTGCTCAGATAAGAAAACAGAAAGCACCATTGAATTTGTGGCATTGAATTAACCAAAAATGAGTGTCTCCATGCCTCAATCAGACTCTAGCACTCCCAGGCCCATGAGAAATCTTGTCTCAGTTTATGTGCCTGCAACCTGCAATTAATTCACTTTACTTCGCCTCGAAAAACATGTCTGGCCATACCGTCAAGCACCCCCTCTCCCCATCCACTAGAAAAATCATCTTTTAATTTAAAATTCAGGTGGACTAACCAATAGATCCATTTGGCCCAACAGTTGGCATATTCTATGTAAGTCGTTTAGTTGGGGGAGGTCCAGGGGTAGAGCCCGCGGGCCTCTTGTTTTGGGCTTGTAGTTACAACAACACACACACACACACACACACACACACACACACACACACACACACACACACACACACACACACACATATATATATATATATATATGGTTTAAACCATAGCCAAGTTTGGAGTCTTGTTTATATTTATCGAAGTTGGATTATACAGAAGGTTGACCACTAGATTTGGTGGAACCTCCGCCATATTTGGTGGGCTGCTTTTTGTTTTTGAAATTTTGGTTACAAGCCCTCATTGGGAATTTTCCCACTACCACATGGAAGTCACCCATTGGCCCACATCATTGACCTGTAAAGTCACCCTGCCACATCACTTGTTTTCCATGTCATCCTGCCACATATGGTACGGATGCCACGTGTCTACCACGTTCCATATGGCCTGCCACGTGGATGTGCGGACTACCACATGGCACTTCCTCATTGGTCCACATGTTGACCTAACAATTTTGAAAATGAGTGACACATCATGATGATGTCAGCATGACACTTGTCATCCTTTGCATGTTCCACGTACACTGTATGGATGCTAACATCAGTAGTAGAGATGCTGACTCATCCATGTTGACTAGGCTAGGTTTACCAAAACTTTGACCGTGACTAGATTTTGATCCGTAACTCTGTTTGACAAGTTGTTTACATCATTGGAAATCTTGCGACACACTCTTTGCGAATTTCACTAAGTTTTGGGGACTTTGAATTTTTTTCCCCTTCTCTGTCTATTGAGGCCATTTTGAGCTTCCTGAGTTTCTTCTGTGAATTATGAGTTTTCCTTGGTCTTCTTTGGATCCTTTTTGGATCAATAGGTCAGACATATTTGTTTATTATGGCTCACTAGAAATAACATCAAACAACATGTCCAATTAGCTCCTAAGGATTGTGCACTGGTGAAAATACTCTTCCATATCTCGTCGCATATCAAAGATGAGGTCTAAGTGATCCTGTAAGAAGTGGCAGGTGTGAATCCATTAAGGTTCTAGAGATGTGACAAGTGGAGGTTGAATTGTTGGAGCGATTTCCTCATCTTTGTGCTTCTGCTAAGGGATTTCTCTTCAATTATTCATGTATCCAATTCCAAAGAAAAGTTTGTTCCAAGGGTAGATGGACCAGGAGTGCTGGGTTGGTTTTGAGGGTCAGGGATTGTAAATAGGAGGGAAGTTAGGGGGGTTCGTATTAGGACTGTAGGTATTTATTCCTCAACATAGGTCACGAGAGGATATTCATCCATCGTATTATGGGTTAAGGAGGGAGGAGGAATCCCATATGGGTTTCTATAGAAAACCAAAGAAGTATGGGGCATGGGAGAATAAAGGCTTAGCATGTGCTATCGGGTGAAAAATATATAGTAAGTCGACTTGTTGGTTTTGGAGCCTAATTATCTTGTCGATTCAAAGGCCTTTGTTTTCAGTTGTGTTTATACTGGATGAATACTTTACACTGCAGAAGAATGTACACTCATCCATGCAAGGGAGTGCAAGGGGGGGTTAACCCCCTTGCGGGGTCCGAGGGAAAGCGAGGGTTCGGGGAAGAAGCCCCCGAAGGAAAATTTTCCTTGTAAATTTATATTATAATTTCATAGTAAATCTAGATCGTTCATTACAAGGTCACAGATCTGACAATATAAGTTATGTTAGGGTATTTTTCAGCAGAAGGCAACCCTCTTTTATGAGGGAAATGTATTGCAGTTATGTATCATTGAAAATATTTTATTCTCAGTTAGTAGACTATGAGAGAAATAAGAGGAAGTTGCAGTGGGTGTGTTGTAGGTTGTATCCCTCCAGTTGTTGGATAATAATAAAGGAAGGACCTGAAAATTGCTTTGGTGGATGTAGCCCACACTAGGTGAACCATGTATATCTGTGTCTCTATTGTATTGTGTATCTGCTATGTTTTATTTCCACATATGTTTTATTTTATCTCTCTATGATCCTATTTTTCCAACAAATGGTATCAGAGAAAAACGTAACTCATAGGAAAAGAGGGTTCTTGGTTCAAGTAGGAGCAATGGAAAAAGATGGAAAGTTTAGGGATGAAAATTTTAACGACCAAAACTACAATTTATAGAAGATGTAGATGGAAGATTATTTATATCAGAAGGATCTCTTCCTACCATTGGGTGGAATAGAAAAGAAGTTGATGGACATGAAGGATGAAGAATGGGAGGTTCTTGACAGAAAGGCACTAGGAACAATATGGCTGAGCCTGGCAACATTGGTGGCTTTCAATATTTCAAAAGAAACGATAACAAAAGAGATGATTGATGCATTGGCTAAACTGTATGAAAAATCCTCGACGTCCAATAAGGTATTTTTAATGAAGACATTATTTAATATGAACATGTCAGAAGGTGGGTTTGTTGCAGATCATTTAAATGAATTTAGTATAGTTATTAATCAACTAAGTTCTATAAAAGTGGACTTTGATGATGAGGTCAAGGCTCTTCTAATCTTGTGCTTGTTACCAGAAAGATGGAATGGCTTGGTCACGATTGTAAGTAACTCTGTCTCTGGTTCAAATACTTTAAAATTTGATGATGTTGTTGGTGTTATCCTTAGCGAGGAAATGTGATGGAAAAGCACAGGTGAGACATCAGGTAATGTGTTGAACATGAAGAACATTAGAAGACAAAAGGATAGAGGAAAGGGCTCATGGAACCGAGGGAATTCTAGGAAGGGAAAATCTAAATCCAAATTTGGAAAGATAGAGTATTGGAATTGTGGGAAAGGACATATGAAGAAAGACTACAGAGCTCCAAAGAAACAAAGAGATGGACAGTAGTAGAAAAATTAGGAAGAAAACGTAATAAGCGATGTGTTACAAGATGCTTTGATTCTTTTTGTAGATAATTTTTTTGAGTCTTGGGTAGTAGATTCAGGGGCTTCATTTCATGCCAAACCCTATAGGAAACATTTTATAGATTATGTTCAAGGTGATTTTGGACAGGTTCATTTGGGTGATGATACACAATGAAAAAAAGATGGAATGGGAAAGCTAAAAATAAAGCAAAGAAATGGAAAGAAATGGTTGTCGAAAAAGGTAAGACATGTTCCAGATCTAAGGAAAAATATAATTTCAACAGGGTAATTGGAAAGTGAAGGTTGTATATCCATATTTACAGATAAGGTGTGGAAGGTGTTATCACATGAAGTTGTCCAGGGTCGCAAGTGATAGTCATGAGCATAGGAAAACATGCGAGTTCAGTTTTCAGCAACGGATATCCCCTATGCAGTTTAGTTTAGAGCCATCTCTAAGTGTGGTGTAGATGATTCCATAGTTGGTGGGCGGATAAAATTTAGTGAGGGAGATAAAATAGTAGGTGTGCCCAAATCGCAGATCGCAACCAAATCAACGACCAAGCTCCATTTCAGGGCCGCAACATGCTCGAGCGTTAAAATCCTTGAACAAGATAAAATTTAAACCACAATATTGCGGGAGAGCTACGTGGTGGAAGGTGGTGAGTTTCAGGCCCAAAAGCGGTGTGGGTCCAAACTGCTTTCGACAACCCTGAAATCACGTGCTCTTTCATTGCCATATCCAATAATAGCACGTGGCCACCCCTAGTCATCAATCCCCATCCCGATCCCGAGGAAATATCAATTAATGAAGTAAGAGGCTGGTAGTTGAAATGTCAACTACCTTAGTAACCAAAAGCATGGAGGGTATAGTCGTGGAGACAGAGAGACCATCAACTTGAAGTACAATAGAGGGAAGTTTCTCTAGCAGACCCATGATGATCTGACTTTCCTTCTGATAGAAGAAAGACACATGTGAATAAACCTATGATAGGAAGGCCAACTACAATTGTTGGTTGTTGACTACCATTTTGAGTATAAAAGCAGGGGATGAAAAAATAAAGGGGCAGTTCAGAGGCTAGAGATTCGAGAGAGTTTGAGGAGAAGGGCACTATATTTTTCAGTTTGTAGGCCTAAGGGACATGGACTGTAAAATATTATGTTATTAAATATTCCTTTGAGTTGTTTTTATCGGACTATCTTCTAAGTTTACATTCAATTTTTCTTGTCTGGATGTATCATATTTGATTTATGGATTCTTGAGGCGATAGATGATATGTTGTTATCTTGCCCATGTTTCATCGTTTATCACTCAAACACTTGTTGTTTTTCTTTTTGTCTAGATGTAGCATCTTTGATTTATGGATTCCTAAGGCGGTAGAGGATCTGTGGTCATATTTCCCATGTTTCATTGTTTATCACTCAGACACATTCTCTTTTTCTTCTCCTCATCACTACATAAATCCTTTATCTGCAACGACCTCTGTTATCTTTTGCTTTCTTTGAAGCCTATTTTTGACTACCAACTTTTAACCCACTTGAAACAAATTTAATGTTACCAGGCTTAATCCTATTTGCAATCTTGGGGTGACTCTTGGAGCAATAACATTAATGGCATCACTACCAGGGACATAAGTGAATATTATTCCCTAGGACAATGACAATGAAGAGATCCAGTTTTAGATGGTGAACTAAAGTTGGACAGATTATTCTGATTGCTTATATTTCACCATGGCGACTCCACTGGTTTGAAATGGAGAAGATTTTAGGTCAGAGGTATGCTTTCTGTGATTTTTCAAGGATAGTTGGTTTCCCTAATCCACATCCTAGTAGAGATGAATGGGAAAGTATCCTTCCTAAATTTTGAGGAAAAGAGTGCGAGGTACCACCTAAACAGTTGCTGGATTTTCATGATTGTATTCATCAACTTCATATCATGCATGAATATGTTCATATAAATATTTTTAGGTATTCATTAGAGGGGATTTATCATGATTGGTGTCGATCTCTTCCAATTGCAAGTATCATCTATTTGACAGGTTTTCATTCATCTTTTAATTCATTTTGTAAAGAGTATTTTTCAGCTGAACGTATTTTTGAGGGATGGTGTGAGGAGTTTTATTTGCTCCATAAAGATCCTGCTAGTCATGAAAGCCAGATTTGTGATGAAGCATTTATTGAAAAAGAAAACATTTACCATGAAGATCAAGAGGTGTTGGATGATATTCATTATGATAAAAATAACACATAAACATCTGGCATCATATCAGATGCATCTATTGTTTTAAATGTTCATGAAGATCAACATGTTTCTTTTGAACATTTTGATGTCGAAGAGCAAGTGTATTCTACAGTATACATTTCTCTTGACTATGAAGCTAAGATAAATGATAAAATAGTTAAAAAAACTAGGGAAGATTCCTCTCTGTTTTTTCCTAGCTTTTCAGAATTGAAGGAATATTTTGTTTGTTTCTCTTATGAAGAAAGTGCAGAGGATATTTATATTCTCGAAACAATATTTTTTGGCAGCCCTGCTTATGATGAAGAATTTGTTTCAAATACTGACCAAAAGAAACCAATTTTTGATGAATATCCTAATGAAGATGATGAAGAGCAGAGTTTTTTCATGGCTTCTTTAAAACCTCGTAGCATGGTTCCAGTATATGATCATTATGAATCTGATCCTTGGGAGGGCCATGAAGGAGAAGGGGAAGAGCTAAATGTGAAACCTATTTCATGTCCAACACTTATAAATGAACAAATATCACCTGGGATTAGCAAACCTGCATCAATCCTTTATCCACTTGTACACTTTGAGAACATAAAACCACAGGTGAGAAATGATGAAATAAAGGACGTAACTTCTTACCAGTTTAGCATGCCTTATTATAAATTTTATGACCCTGTGGGGTTATATATGGATTTGAGTTTCCCAAAAGCATTGGAACCTACAAAATTATTCATCTTATCATCATTTTAGGGTATGTCCAGTGTTCCAAAACATGTATTCATTCAACTGTCATACTTCCCTTACCTTTTATGGATCATTTGCAGTGAAAAGAAGAATTATGTTACCAAATAGTTTGGGTGGCTATGGTGGAACTTTATTTTCACCTATCACATTGTAAAAATCGATTAGTTTAGGATTGTACATAAATAAGATCCTTCTAGAGCATGTGTGTTTGTTCTTGTTTAAGTAGATTAGTGTACAACTTGTTGTCCTCAGTGAAAGAGATATTGATCCAGCATGACATAGATGGGAAGAGAAGCAAATGGATTGCTAAAGTTTTGGATTTGACCTTGAAATAAATCCCACTAAGTTGGTGAAAGGCCAAGGTTTAGCCAGGTTGCTGGATGAATCAAATTGCAAAGATTTGGGTATTATTTTCTTGAACATAAGCTCAGCAAATCAACAAGATATGTTTGCTGATAAAATTTGTCATGTTAGCCCCAATTTGGTAGAATGCACTTGGTATAAAGATCTCATATATTTTCTACAGAAGTTGCAGCCTCCTGATGGCTTGGACAAGAAAAAGGTGAGAGCTCTAAAACTTAAATAAATCAAATATTGTCTCATTGATCAAGTCTTGTATTGGAAAGATCCTCTATGAGTTATGTTGAGATGTCTATATCTACAGGAGGTCGAAAGGGTGATGATTGATTTTCATGACATCTTATGTGGGGGCCATCATTTTTGGAAAACCACAGCTTATAAGATCCTCAGAGCTGGGTATTCCTGGCCTAGCCTTTTTACTGATGTTTGTGCAAATATTAGAGCTTGTGTCAAATTCCAAAAGTTTTCTGGAAAGAAACAACTCAAATATTTTCCTTTGAAGCCTCTGGTGGTTTCAAGACATTTTCAACAGTGGGTTCTTGACCTCATTGGAGAAATCCACCCAGCCTCAAGTAGTCAGCACAGGTGGATTATTTCACCAAGTGGATTGAAGACATTCCTACAAGGAGTGCCTCCCACAAGTTAATCATTAGCTTCCTTGAAGATATCATGTCCAAATTTCGTTGTCCAAGAAAGAATGTTACTGACAATGATGCCTCCTTCAAAGCTGAAACATTGATCAAGTTCTATGAATAGTATGGGATTACATTAATCCATTCTACTCCTTACTACCCCTAAGGAAATGGTTTGGTAGAGTCCTCTAACAAGAGCCTCATAAATATCATCAAGAAATTGTTATAAGACAACAAGAAAGCATGGGACTCAAAGATGAAATTTGCATTATGAGCTGACAAAGTTACAACAAAGAGGTCACTTGGTGTTTCCCCTTTTCATCTTGTATATGGGGTTGAGGCTATCTTTCCTACTCAGCTTTCCCTGCCTATGGCAAATTTCTTCCAGGACTACCAAGGAGAACCTAATGATATGGTCATGAGGATACAAAAGATGGTAGAAGTACAACAAACCAGGGAGAATCTACTTGATAAAGCTCAAGACCATTAGTATAAGATAAAACAAACCTTTGAAAAGAGGGTAAGCAAGGAAGATTTTTAGTTGGGTTATCTAGTGCTCAAAAGGGATGCACCCAAGAAAGATAGAGGTAAACATGGTAAATTCAAGGCCTTATGGATTGGTTCTTTCAAGATTTCTGAGTTATTTTCAAATAACACTTATAAATTTCAAAACTTGGAGTATTTCGAAGTTTTTGGTGGCCCTATCAATGGGAACTCTCTGAAAAAATATTTTTCTTAAGCCATGAGTGTCTTTCCATCCATTGTAAATACAACTTTCTCTTTGATTTTTGTTTGAATAAGTGATCCCGTGATCCAAAATCTAAGGCACTGGAAGTGCTCATTCTTGTCCACTCGCAGGGAGCATGTCATCCCCTATGGAACCAATGTTATCACATGAAGTTGTCTAGGGTCGGAGGTGGTAGTCATGAGCATAGGAAAATAGGCAGGTGCAGTTTTCAGAACCAAAGATCCCCTGTGTAGTTGAATCTAGCACCATCTCTAAGCATGGTGTGGAGGATTCCATAGTTGGCAAGAGGATACAATTTAGTCAGGGTGCTAAAATAGCAAGTGCGCCCAGATCGCAGATCACGACGAGATCAACGAATACACTCCATTTTGGGGCCGCAACATACTCGGGCGTTAAAATACTTGAGCAGGATGAAATTCAAACCACAGTATTGTGGGAGAGCTACGTAGTGGAAGGTGGTGAGTTTTGGGTCCAAAAGCAGTGTGGGTCTAAAACGCTTTCGATGACCTTGAAATCACGTTCTCTTTCAGCTTCGTATCTAATAGCAGCATGTGGTTTCCCCATAGTCGTCAATCCTCATCCTAATCCCGAGGAAAGATCAATTAATGAAGTAAGGGACTGGTAGTTGAAACATCAACTACCTCCGTAAGCAGAAGCATGGAGGGTCTGGTCGTGGAGACAGAGAGATTGTTAGCTCGAGGTAACAAAGAGGGTAGTTTCTCTAGTAGAACCATGTTGATTTGACTTGCCTTCTGACAAAAGAAAGACACACATGAATAACCCTATGATAGGAAGGCCAGCTACGATTTATGGTTGTTGACTACCATTTTGAGTTTAAAAGAAGGGGATGAAAAAATAAAGGGGGATTTCAGAGGCTGGAGAGCCAAGAGAGTTTTAGGAGAAGGGCATTATATTTTTCCGTTTCTAAGCCCGAGGGGCATGGATTGTAAAATATTATGTTATTGAAGATTCCTTTGAGTTATTTTTATTAGAATGTCTTCTAAGTTTACATTCTTTTTTTCTTGTCTGGATGTAGCATCTTTGATTTATTGATTCCTGAGATGGTAGAGGATTTTCTATCATCTTTCTCATGTTTCATCGTTTATCACTTAGACACTTGCTATTTTTATTCTTGTCTAGATGTAGCATCTTTGATTTATGGATTCCTGAGGCGGTAGACGATTTGTTGTCATATTTCCCATGTTTCATCGTTTATCACTCAGACACATTCTAGTTTTCTTCTCCTCATCACTACATAAATCCTTTGTCTGATAAGCAGTTTAAATGCCTTCATTGAGTAGAATAGTTATGAATATATAGCCCAACGGTCCAAGACTGATCTGCAACAACCTCTATTATCTTTTCCATTCTTTGAAATATTGTTATGACTCCCTTATTTTAACCCGCTTGAAACAAATTTAATGTTACCATGTTTACTCCTATTAGCAGTTTGGGGGTGACTCTTGGAGCGATAATAGAAGGTCACCAAAGGATCATTGGTGATAACAAAAGGAGATAAGGTAGGTACATTGTATTTATGTATTGGTAATATTGAATCATCTATATCTTTAGCTTCTACAAGAGTGGATACATCACTGTGGTATCATAGGCTTGGACACATGAGTGAGAAGGTGATGCAGATACTTCACAAAAGAAATTTGTTTCCAGATCTTAAACAAATTGATTTGGATTTCTGTGAGCATTGTGTTTATGGAAAACAAAAGAGAGTCAGATTTCTTAGAATTGGAAAAGAAAAGAAGAGTGAAAGGTTACAGCTTGTGCATACAGATGTATGGGTACAAACTCATGTATATTCTCTTGGTGACTCTCGTTATTATGTTACTTTTATTGATGATGCAACTAGAAAAACTTGGGTTTATTGCATTCGAAAAAAATCTGATGTTTTTGATACTTGTAAGAAATGGAAAGCTTTGGTTGAGAATGAGACAGGAAAAGGTTGAAGTGTCTTAGATCAGAAAATGGAGTTGAATATTCCAATAAGGACTTTGATTATTATTGTTCATACCATGGGATTTGTAGAGAGAAGATAGTTCCAGGAACACCACAACAATATGGTGTGTCGGAAAGGATGAACAGGGAAATCATGGAGCATGCAAGGAGTATGAGATTACATGCTGACTTTCCCTTACAGTTCTGGGTAGATTTTGTACATATTATTGTTTACTTAATAAAAAGAGGACCTTCAAGCTCTTTGGATGGTAGAATTCCAGAGGAGGAATGGACAGGTAAAAAGGTAAACTATTCTTTTTCAAAGACTTTTGGTTGTGAATCATTTGTCCATATTGATAAATAAAATAGAACTAAGCTTGAGGAAAAATCCAAGAAGTGTACCTTTATTGGATATGGTGTTAATGATTTGGGTTATCGGTTATGGGATTATGAAAATAACAAAATCATTAGGAGTAGAGATGTCATAGTCAATGAGAGGGTCGTGTACAAAGATTAGTTGCAAGGGAAGAAACATGAAAAAGAAAAACCAGAATACATAGTGCTTGATGAGATCACTGAAAAATAAATTGCAAAGGTACTAGAAAATCATAATGTACAACAACAGGATCAGAAGGCACCTCAAAATCCTAAAAGTTTTGTTAGAATATCTACCATGTTAAGTATACCCCCTGAACAATACTCTCCTTCATTGTATTATTTATTGTTGGCGGATTCTGGTGAGCCAGAATGTTATGAAGAGGCAATGCAGGTAGACACCAAAAATAAGTGGGAGCAGGGAATGAAAGAGGAAATGGATTCCTTGGTAAATAACTAGACTTGGGACTTGGTTTAGTTTCCTACAAGAAAAGGAGCATTGCAGAATAAATGGGTTTATAAGTTGAAGGAAGAAGATGGAGGAAAAAAATGATACAAGGCTAGACTTATTGTAAAGGGATTTGCACAAAAGAAAGGTATATATTTTGATGAAATATTTTCTCCTATTGTTAAAATGACTTCAATTAGGACTATTTTAAGTCTTGTGGTAGTAGAATATTTTCATCTTGAATAGCTAGATGTAAAAACAACTTTTCTCCATGGGGATTTGGAGGAAGACATTTATATGTAGCAACCACAGGGGTATGAGGTCAAAGGGAAGGAAAATTTGGTATGAAGGTTGAATAAGAGCTTGTATGGACTAAAGAAAGCTCCAAGGATGTGGTATTTGAAGTTTGGCAAGTTTATGACAAAACAACGTTATAGTAGATGCCATTTTGATCACTGTGTTTATTTTAAAAGGCTAGAAAATGGAAGCTATATTATATTTCTATTGTATGTAGATGGCATGCTTGTTGTAGGGTCTAATATGCAAGACATAAATGTGATAAAGAAGAAATTAGATAATTCATTTGCAATAAAGGATTTGGGTGCTGTAAAGAAAATCTTTGGTATGAGGATAGCAAGAAACATGAAAAATCACAAATTGACATTATCTCAGGGTGAGTACATAGAGAAGGTGTTGGAGAGGTTTAGAATGCAGAATGAAAAAACAATTAGTACACCTTTGGCCAACCATTTCAAATTAACGAAGGAAATGTGTCCCAAGACATAGGAGGAGATAAAATACATGTCCAGGGTCCCTTATTCATTAGCGGTTGGCAGCTTGATGTATGTGATGGTTTGAAAAATAACAGATATTGCACATACAACGGGAGTTGTGAGAAGGTATATGAAAAATCCAGGTAAATAAAATTGGGAGGCATTAAAGTGGATTCTCAGGTATTTGACAGGTACTTCTACTCATGCATTATGTTTTGGAGGTTCAGAAACTGTTCTACAGGGATATGTTGATTCAGATATGGCATGTGATAATGATAGAAAAATGAGCACCACAAGGTATGTTTTTACTATAGGTGGAACAACAATAAGTTGGATTTCAAAACTGCAAAACGTTGTTTCACTTTCAATAACAGAGGCATAGTATGTTGCTGCTACAGAGGCTGGTAAAGAGATGATTTGGTTACAGACGTTTATGGAGAAATTGGGAAAGAAGCAGGAGAATAACATGTTGTATTGTGACAATGAGGGTGCCATTCATATTGCAAATAACGCAGCCTTCCATTCGAACACTAAGAATATATAACTCAGGTACCGTTTCATACGATTTATCTGGGAAGATGGACATTTGAAGTTGGAAAAGATACACACTAGCCAGAATCTCGCAAACATGTTAACAAAGGGAGTAACCAGGGAGAAATTGAGTTCCTTCTCAGTTTCAGTTGGTCTTCAAGCATGAATACGAATATGAGAAATTTTCCAGGCCAAGAAGGATCATAGTCCAACATATATAACAACGGTGGAGTTGTTGAGATCAGTCTCCAAGTGGGAGATTGTTGGTTGTGGAGCCTGATTATCTTATTCATTTAGAGGTCTTTGTTTTTAGTCGTGTTTATACCCCATGAAGACTTTACACCCTATAATAATGTACACTCATCCACACGGGGGAATGGATGGGGGGGTTAGCCCCCCTGCAGAGATTCGGGGGCAAAGCCCCTGAAGGAAAATTTTCCTTTTAAATGTATATTGTAATTTCATAGTAAATCTGGACCGTTCATTATAAGTTCATAGATCTTAAGGTAGAAGTTATGTTAGGGTTTTTTTCCCTAGAAGGCGCCCTTTTTTATGAGGGAAATGTATTGTGGCTATGTATCATTATGAATATTGTATTCCAAGTTAGGATACTATGAGAGAAAGAATGGGAAGTTATAGCGGGTGTGTTGTAGGTTGTATCCCTTTATTTGTTGGATAATAATAAAGGAAGGACCTGGAAATTTCTTTGGTAGATGTAGCCCACACTAGGTGAACCACGTATATTTGTGTCTCTATTGTATTATGTATCTTATGTGTTTTATTTCTGCATTTGTTTTCAATCCTTTTTTTCCAACACGACCCTCTCTTGGGATTGCTTCTTTCCCTGGGCATGATGGACGGGTTAAATAGAATGGTGAATAGGAGAAAAGTGAAATAATAGGAAAGGAAAAGGTATGGATGAACGCAAATGACTGTAGCCAAAGATGGTACCAAAACCAAATGATTCGATCCATTTCTTACCTCGTGAGCTATAGCTAGCCTGGGAAGGTGAAGTGACGAAAGGATCGAGTGGACGGGGATCGTGTGACTCATACCCATTTAGACATGTCGTCATTGTTGTAGAGAGTAAGCCATTAATCCAACCTCTGAATGAAATTTCACTAGCTCGCCTAACCATTGAATGCCTCTCATCCTACCAGGTCTTTGTTAGAATATAGAAGATTGTGTGCTCATTTTACTATTGATGATACCCTCATCACCCAACCATAAGTTGAAGCCACCCTCCCAGCACCTTAACCTTGACTGAGAATTACTCTGAAAGAAAACCCTAGGCTAGATAGTCAAACAAGGTGCAGTGCATCTTCCTCCAAGGATAGTGCACCAACAATAGCTAATCAGATAGTCCAAACCTGAGCCAAGAGATAGTCCAAGCCAACACCCAAAATAGGTTGTTGCAGCAACTGCACCTGCAACTCTCCTCCACACGTGCGCACCAAACTGGGAACTGCAGTGCACACCAATTGCTCCCTGCAATTTTGAGATGTGTCAAATGAGAAATGGCACCCTGTATTTATAGTGGTGTTGTCAGATTTTTTGGGGCCAACTTCTCCTTCTGGGTACATGTCTGTTCAGTATATTATTATTATTTCTGGTCGACTTCTTCTCTTGGAGGCTAATAACCTAATATAATTTATCTTCTTGAGTCGACAAGACTTCTAGGGTTATTAGCCAACTCATTAGGGTTTTCTATTGCTTTTCGGAGTCTTGTATTCTCATCAAGTTTACACATGGAGGTAAATACCTCCCGCAGATACCATAATATTAACACTCCCTCCTAGCTAGGGAGGTATTACAGGTAATGGTCTTGAGCACAAAAACATACCATTTACCCAGTAGCATCAACATAGTCGTTTAGACTATCTCATGACTGGATCATGAGCATCACCATCACTATCAGTTGCATCATCTCTCGAAACCATACTTCATCTGATTAATCAGACATGATGCTGGATAAGTCACTCACACCATAGAGTGATACAAGAGTCAGTCTTATCATCTAGAAGAGTAAATGTTTTGAACTATTTTCCGTCTGGAAAATCTTTGTTCATCATTCGTCTGGATGATAATTATCTCCAATAAACTATTGATAGTCTTCAAGGCAATTAGAACAAAGATAGAACACAACTGTGTCTATTCATAGTAGTACATAACTATAATCCAGTGGTACACTACCACGCCAGGTAACACACAAGTACTTGATCAGCAACGAATAGTGGAACATATCCACCACAATAGTCTTCATCTACTGTCATACAATCTTCATAACAAATATCTGATAGCAACCTACATTAAAACAATGTTATGATATAAATTGAATTATTTGGGCCAATCTTTCACTCACATCTGTGAGCTCTGAAAGAATATCTGCCTCACAAACAATGGAACATATCCACCACAGTAGTCTACATCTACTGTCATATAGTCTTCATAACAAACATCTGATAGAAACCTGCACATAAACAATGTTATGATATAAATTGAATCATATGGGCCAATCTTTCACTCACATATGTGAGCTCTAAAATAATATCTGCCTCAGAGTAGAATAATGAGATATCTGGACTATTCTTCTCAAGCAAGGAATAATAATTGTCCTGTCTTCTGAACCTGGACCATTCCCCACCCTGGGCCATTCTTCCTACACTAATCAAAGTGCACCCTGGAAAGAATGTATAACCCTAAGGAATGTTGATTCTGGACCATTCCCCACCCTGGGCCATTCCTCATACACTAATCAAGGTGCACCCTGGAGAGAATGTATAAACCCTGAGGAATGTCTATCCCTGATTGTTGAGCCTGGACCATTCCCCACCCTGGGCCATTCCTCCTACACTAATCAAAGTGCACCTCGGAGAGAATGTATAAACCCTAAGGAATGTCTGTCTGGACCATTTCCTCAATTAACCACAAGAGGAAAAGACAATTCTGCATCAACCTCCAAAACAGACCATTCCTCATGTTAACCACAGTGAGAAATCGTTGTCCGGTGAGGCGAGCTAGTCTTCTTGAGTAACCCTCCAGAAGAGAGACTACCCTAGACCACTCCCCATGTTAACTACAATGGGAATTCATTGTCTATGATACATCAAAAATCATACTACTTCCCATGTTAACCACAATGGGAAGTGACTGTCCATCAGAAGTCTCAATTCACTTTTCGAATAGGAAAGCATCTGTCCAAGATGGACTATTTTTCAAATTTAAAGATGAATGTATTCAATAATGTTTTCAGTGCTCCCTCCTAACTTGGAGACTCATTTCATCATTTTTCAATAAGAATGAAGTTGTTTCCACGAGCTCTAGATTGAGTACGCAAACTCTTTCATCTTGGATAGAAGCTTTAACAAAATGTCTGCTTATCTGCTCATCTATGGAGATATATATTGGAGAATCATTTTCCCCTTTCTGAACTTCATCATGGGTAATGTAATGCTTGATTTCAAAAGTACTTTAGTCTGGAACACTGTGAAGGCTTTATGTAGATCTAAACAATAGAGTATATCATAGTTGGAAATATGGAACATATCCATGTGGCACTTCTTATGTTATCATGAGATCTGATCTACTGAGTAGTCATCTTGATGTTATATGAAATCTTCACCACGCTTCTGCTATGCACTAGAGGTTCTCCACGAAGTTATCTTCTTCTATGTGCATACAAGAGTCTCTTTCTGGTATGCCTCAAGGTATTGAGATTGCTCTTCATACGCTCTTTATTCAATTTCTCTGGAGAACATTCTTTGCATTCATATGATGTAGAATTCTGACTCATGGATGTTGCGGATGATATAATGACATATCTAGAGATAAGTCTAGTTTACTGGAACAAGTAATCATCATAGTCTTCTCCCTCCATCTGGGAGAACCTCTAGTTTTGGATCTCGCAATGCTTTCATTCATAAGTCTTTCATACACTGTTCTTCATCACGACTTTCAGTTCCTCTACTTGATTTCTTTTATTGAGTTCATATCAGGCTGGTAATATTTTGATTCTTAATATTATGACTAGTTGTTCTGGCTTTTCTTTCCTTCTTGGAATCTTCATGTTCTTCTTCATGTTCTTCTCTAGCTCTTAGGTCCATGGAGTTTCTTATAGATTCCATGCCCTAGAGATTCCACTTCTTCCTTTCATCATAGGATCATGGATCTGGATGGACAACCAGGAAGAAGTCTTCTTTTGCAGTTGAACTGAACACATATTGTCTTTCATGGTTGCTACCATGGATATATATATTTCATCATCTTCAATGAATCATAGTATTAGATCCATCCTAATCCTTTCTTCATGTATGAGTGCATATAATCACCTCTCTCCATCTAACAGAGTCCACGCTTCCATCTTCATCCTTATTGTCTTTTGCAATATATAATTTTTTCTCTTGTCTTTGCTTCTTCTAAGTCTCTTCATGATTGATTCAGATTCTCTTGCAATAGCTTCCATATGATTTGTATTTCATCCTTTCATGTGTATTATCTAATAATATCCATTTTCATCTTGCTTTTCTCCTGTAGGTATAGTTATTCTTGGAACGACATTATATTTCAAGAGATAGATATACAGGATATGTACAGAGATGATGCAAACAAGATATGTACAAGAAATAAGAAGAGTGTTGTTACCTTTTAGAAGAAGAAGTCTCTTCCATCCTTCTTAGTATTCTTTGTAGGTTCCTTTTCTTCGACAATCGATGCTTCGTGTTTCTCCTTCCTTTTATTTAGCTCGGGACAATGATTCTTGTAGTGGCCATACTTTCGTCAGTTGAAGCATTGTACTTCTAAAATGTCTTTCTCTTGATTTAGCTTCCTCCTTGAACCAAACTTCCTTTTGTTCCTGAAGTTCTTAAATCTTGTTGTGAAAGCTTGATCGTCGTACTTCTTTTGGGGTTTCTCTTTTGCATTGATCCTTGATTCTTCGTGAGCACAGCAAGTCCAAAGTTCTTCAAATTTCGGATAGTCCTTCCTTGTTTTCATGCTTGCGGAAAATGCATCCCACGTCTTGGGAAGACTATTGAGTACTATGTTCACCAATTCCTTCTCTGAAGTGATCTCTTCAATATCTTGTAGTTGATCTCTTAACTAGGATATCCTTACAAAGTATGATGTTATGTTGTCATCCTTATTCATATTCATGTCACTGAGCTCATTCTTCAGACTCATAACTTGTCCAATGTTTCTGACTGAGAAGAGATTTGTTAGGGCATCATACATCTTCTTCGATGAGTCAAGATGGGAGATGTAGGGTATCAAGTGGTCTTTTATAGAATCCACTATGATTTTCATGGCATTGATGTCAACATATTTGAATTTCTCCATAGCTGCAATGTTCTACAGTTCCTTCTCTTTTCCTTCTTCAAACTCTAGCTTCACAATCTTTCCTTTCACGATATCCAACACTTTATTCTTGGCAAGGATGACGTCAATCCTTGTCTTCCATGCTCTGAGGTTAGAGGCTCCATCTAACTTGTTCTCAGACTTCATAGAGTTAGTCATGGCTACTTGATTTGGTCAAACCGTAGATTTTACCAGAAATTCAAACTTCATGTCTTGGCTTACTGAGAGTATTAGGAGATGCGCTAGGCTAGGGTGCACTGATCTGTCCGGAGACTAGGTCAATCTCTTCACTTAAGGTGCCTCAATGAGACGATTAGGGTTTCTGCAACTTCTCCTGCTAGTAACCCTAGCGGTAGTGTCTTGGAAGTTGCTTCTACTAGTAACCCTAGCGGTAGTTCCTCAGCGAGCTCAATATCCTAGCGGCTATGTTTCCTTCCAGTGTTTAGACTGAATGAAGGAGGTGTGGGCCCATAACCTGTTAGAATATAGAAGATTGTGTGCTCGTTTTAACATTGACGATAGCCTCATCACCCAACCATAGGTCGAAGCCACCCTATGAGCACCTTAACCTTGACTGAGAATTACTTCGGAAGAAAACCATAGGCTAGATAGCCAAACAAGGTGTAGCACATCTTCCTCCAAGGATAGCACACAAACAATAGCTGATCAGATAGTCCAAACCCTAGCCAAGAGATAGCCCAAGCCAACACCCAAAACTGGTTGCTGCAGCAGCTGCACCTGCAACTCTCCTCCACACGTGCACACCAACTGGGAACTGCAGTGTGCACCAGTTTCTCTCTGCAATTTTGAGATGTGTCAAATGAGAACTGGCACCCTATATTTATAGTGGTTCTGTTAGATTTGTTGGGGCCGACTTCTCCTTCTGGGTACATGTATGTTCAATATATTATTATTATTTCTAGCCGACTTCTTCTCTTGGAGCCTAATAACCTAATATAAATTATCTTCTTGAGCCGACAAGACTTCTAGGGTTATTAGCCAACTCATTAGGGTTTTCTATTTCTTTTCGTAGTATTTTATTCTCGTCAGGTTTACACGTGGAGGTAAATACCTCCCGCAACTACCATAATATTAACAGTCTTGAGGAGAGGGTGGTGGCATAGGCATTTAAGATTCTAATGTGCATGGGAACCAACCATCACCCCATCTGGAGGAGAGTTCCCGTTAAGTTGGTAACAATATTTTTTTACAAAATTATTTTTTCAAAGAATGATTTTGATACCCATGTCACATTGATCACTAAAATTTTTGGTCCCTATGTAACTACCTAATATGTTACTAAGAATATTTATTTTGAAAATATTATAAATCTAGTTCATTTTCCCTATAGGTACATGTATGCTTCCTAGTTGTTTTATGGGTGCATGTGAGTATAAATTTTGGTATAAAATCTCTTGAATTAATTATAAGCACTCTTAGAGTTACAATCCTCCTCAAGCAACGTTTTTTTTTATTGCAAGACCTATTTTGGGCATTAAAAAGAAAAAATTTATGGGTTTTTGAGCAATTCAGGAATGTGCAAACATATCTTTAAAGATTCATATTTTTCTCACAATATATGACAGGGGTAGGATTGATTTTTTATACAAATACTTTAAACATTTATTTGGAAAAATTAATAATATATCAAGAACCCAATTCATATTTCAAGAGATATGCGGTTGTTTATAATAGTTTTTTTCCTAAGCATTTTAGAGTGTGGTCACTACTTTTGTGAAGGTCGCTAATTTAATTAAGGAAACCCATGAGAAGGAATCTTGTTCACTATTTTCCCTTCTAACAGTTGCGATCAAGCCATGTGGTGGTTTATACGGTCCTCCGATAAATTTTGGGGTTTAAAGGGTTGAGATAAAGATCCAAAAGGAAGTAAAATGTAAGGGAAGTTTAACAAAACCTATGGAAAGTATTAGTGATGTATTATAAAGGATTTGAGCGATTTTACTGTGTCTTTTCCCTTTTTATTTTTCCTCCTTGAAGAAAGAGCTACTCAAATCCCTCATACCTTTGACAAATGGTGTTTATTGTACATGGAAAGTATTAGCATATGTGTGAACGTTTTTACGTTGTTGTATGGAATTGTTATATTTTATATGGTTTTCTTTTTACCACGTTTATTTCTTGCACTTGCCTCTTGAAAGGAGGAAGTTAGATCCCCATACCCTTGAGAATATGTGAATGTTAAATAAGGATTGTCATTTAACTATCAAGAATGATTTGATGATGGTTGTGAGGTATGCACCTTTATCATATGATGACAAGCGTCATGCTTTAGTTTCAAGGATAGTGATTCTCATGATTTAAATCTTTATGACATGCTGTGTAACCATGGATTTTGTGAATAATGAGACAAGAAGCTTGTAGTTTAAAGAATTATTAGGCATGAAACCTAATCATTTCTTTATTTTTATTATGACTTTAATGATCATGGAATTCCACTTCTAATCATGGTATAAGTTAATATCAGAATAAGCTTAATGACATTAAACCCAAATCTTAATATTGAGCTTTTTGGATAAGAGAACAAGACCTTCATTTATGAGGTTCTATGAAAATGGTTGAGTTCATATAATTGGTGAATGTTAAAGTAGAACTAGTATGTGGAGTGAATGCTTGTTCTTATGGTGATATGATTATGCCACCTATGCTCAGTTTTCATGATTCTATAAAGGTGCTATATAGTAAATTTTGAAGTTCTAGTTGACTTGAGGCATTGATAATGATTTTGTTTTTAAGAGAAATGCTTTCCTAAAATTTCCTTTTAAAAATTGAAAAATCAAATTATGTTGACTGATATAACACCAAACTCTATCATAGTAATAAAGAGGAAGGATTTCTTTTGAATTGGTATTATGTTATTGAAATTTTATTTTCATACAATTTCCACCAATGAAATATTAGACCAACAAACCCTACCTTTGATGTTGGTAATGAAGGCATGCTATAGTTCTTCATTACTTCTATTAATTTCCATGGTGTTTAATACTTTGATAATAATACCAATGATATTGACCTTCTTCTACAAATATTTTTTCCTTCCAATATGAATATCAATATTATTGGCCTTCACTACCAATTGAATATAAGTAGTTATCATGTAATTAGAAACATTTCAATATTGTTCTAACATCCATGTCACCACAACCATAAAACATTCCACACTAATGTGCATTGATAGTTCAATATAACTCCAATATTATTCCATGTGATTTATGCATGTGTAAAATGATCATTGTATGGGGCTCCATCCCTTACTCCTTGATAGAAACAAATCATTCTTCCAACATACAAGATTTTGAACCTTAATCCTTTTCTTTGGCATTATTTGAGACAACATTGATTTCCTAACATGATAAATCAAAATAGATAACAAAGCTTCAACATAAGATTTATTGGGAACCCTATGAATGCTCCTACATCACATACCAAATCCAAACTATTATAATATTCGTAACCTACTAGCAACTCCATAATATTATTGTGCATGATATTTACATGATTAGATAATGACTAGAGTATAAAATGAACTAAATAGTTGCTTGATTGTAAGTAGTCTCTTGATGTGGAGAAGATAATAAGATCATAATATAACATAACCTTGAGTAAACTACAAAAAAAATAGCGTTAATGAATACTTGAGAAGAAATCATTGATTGAGACTACACTATTGTAGAAGGCTTGCTAGGAAAGGGCTCTTTATTTCTGTTTTGTTGGGTATCATATGAAAATAGTAGTCATGAGTGATCCATCAAGAGATTTGAATAAATTGAGAGTGGTGACATGATACAAATGTGAATTTTAATTGTTTGATCTTTGAGTTAGTGGAAAATAATATTCATTTCATTTTTTCAATATTTTTATTAGAAAGAGTTATTGCTACATTATGGATGCTAGTATATTTTTTCATCCTAGGGTATTTGACTACTCTCCCAAGACCATGATTGAATAGAATGAAGGTGGACTTAAAATAGTAAAGATCTTATTTTTTATCATGTCCTTAAAAAAAAATGCTATGTGAATTAATATTGTTGATTGGGTGTAGTTGGAGATTGATGTAGTAATTCTATTGATTGGGTGTAGTTGGAGTTTGATGTAGTAATACTATTGATTATGTGTATTAATAATGATGTACTAATTATATGTATTAATTTATTTTTGGATTAGCTTCAATTCGTGGTCCATGGTGACTTGCTTGGAAGGTTTCATCGAAAAAGAGAGAAACTAAGAACTTTCCAAACTAAGGACTTCCTAAGTACTATTTTGGATTAGAAGTAACTTGGTAAATGTGTAAAAACTCTTTTAATCAACTAAGCATGATATGAACTTTGTATCCATAAACTTTAAAGGTGGCTTCATTTATTTTAACTATGTTAGAAAAGATGTATATATATAAAGCACAAAAGTTGACATTGTTGGAGTTGGACAACCCACATATGTGCTATTAAGGAAAGACAATATTTATGATAAATACTTATTGATAGAGTTTTATTTATTTATTTTCCACGTAAACAAGGAAAATCATATTTATAAAACCTTTGTAGAATGCATAAAGTTTACATTGTCTTATAGATAATTCATAAATTCCAAGTTTCTTTCTACCAGATATACAAAATTGGAGCTACTAGTTGTCTGAGGTTCTATTTTCCCTATCCTTTAATTAGTTACATTGTGCTTGATTGTATGCACTTTACAATAAAAGACTAGTATGTAAACAAAAAATCATTGCATATACTTATGTTAGTTAGGCAGATCTTGTTCTTCTGGGTCTTCATTCTAATATTGTCGTAGGGGGGTGTTCAAGTTAGGAATTTGTTGGAAATATCCCGGGGCGATTCTCCATCCGAAGGTGTTGAAATTGATCATGTATGAGAGATAGGGATGGGATGGTATCGAAGGTCTTTAATTTTTTGCATGAGCGTGTCACATTCATCCCTAATTTTTGTTGGTATTTCCTCTAGTGCATTGTAATTTCCATGATATATAGAACTTGGGATGATAGCCCTCTCAGCTGGATTTGCAAGGATTGGACTGTGGTAACCAGATCGTTATGGTAATCCAAAATGACTTCCTTGGTGCCTCTCAAACCTTGATTAGATGCTCTACGCATTTTTGCTGGTGTTGTCTTGTATTTGGTCGAGCTAGGAAACCACAAATTGTAGGAGGAACTAGTCAAAAAATGCAAACAGAAGAATTGAGGAATATATGAGTGGAGAGTAGTGGAAGAATTGATGTATACTTGTTCTTGGAGAATCCCCCCTAGAAAGTGACATGAATTTCCACTTTTGGCCATGATGTTTCAGGGATGCGCACATGAGCCAACAGATCCGAACCTTGCTTAGTTGGTGTCTACATTGTTACAAGAAGTGGGAGCTTGTTACAAGAGTGATGAGGGGTCAAGGATAGAAGGGAGGGAAGAGGTATATATGCAAGATGGAGATGTTTAATTTGAGGAGGAATGAGGTAATTCACACGAGCAGAGGGTAAAGGAGGAGAAGGCCAGGGCATGTATAATATTGGGGGAGGAGAGAGTCACGTGTCTGGGAATGAGAGGTGATAGGAGGACAGATGGAGTATTAATATGAGGGGAAGCATGAGGATTTTGCAGGATAAATGTAAGATAGATGAGGGTGGAGCAAGACCCACCTAAGTTAATATTTAAATAAAACAACTTTTGGAGCATGGGATATGGTGCATTGTAGTCTGACCATTGATGGTTATAGAGCCCATGATTTCTTTGATGGAAAGGTTGGCTTGCTCATAGGCCTCCTTGTTGTTGAGTTTTAAAACATGGAAGGGGAGGATGTTTGAGAAGGCATGGGTTTCCATATGAATTCTTTGAAAATTTTCCTTGAGCCAATTATTAGAGGATTGAGATCTCATTCTGATATGATTGATGATGAGTTTGGAGTCTCCTATTATGGATAAGGAGATAATACTCTGATATTTGGCTAGGAGGAGACCTTGGAGTACCGCACATGCCTCTTCTTGGTTATTTGTTGCAACTCCTATATTCCAGTGGAATAAGAACTCTTTGTTTCCTCCTAGGCTAAGGATAACCCCTTCCACTCCTGCCACCCAATGTTTTATTTATTTTTGTTGATAAATGGCATATGCTCTTTTTGTAGAAGGCTCATAAGAAGTACATTCAAATACCTCTAGATATCTACTCTTTTAATTTTGTTATCTTTAATAAAAATACTAAAACATATTTCTTGAAAAAAAATAACATTAAAGGACAACCCTATCCAATATTTTTTTAGAAAAACATGAGAAAACAAAAAAGATAGATCAACTAGATACACTATAATCAGAGAAGCTCGTAGAGCACACAATGCGCCATATGCGCGACTGTGTATGAGAAAAGTGCCACACTCTTGTGAACAACGCATTTATGGTTCTTGTCAAGCCCTCAACCACTTATGGACCAGCTCTCAACTTGATTTGACCCTCAGATCTAAGCTGATTCCGAATGGGGGGATGGTCAAGGACCAAAGAGTGCCCTAAAGGGCCCCTTGTCCACATTAAGAACCAGTTGAATATTTCCTTGAAGACATGTTATAATTGGAGGCCATGGGTGCACTAAGAAATTAATATTTTCATAGTATTGTTATGTTGCCTCAATCCTCCCTTAAGAATCCTCTTTTCTCCTTGGAGCATTATAGAAACATTCCAATAGGCCATTCCACTCACCTCTTGAGGGAATAGTCATTGATTTCTTCATCATTTGCTTTCTTTTCTACCAATGTAAGAAAAAATCTCCATTAGGGAACTCAAGAGCCCTCCCAAGGAGGAAGAGGGGACTCATAAGTCCTCATTTCTCTACGGTGTTTTGCCAACTAATATAGTTATCCATTGCTGGCATAATCTTGGTCATTGATTTTTTGTTCATGGTTCTAAAAGGTTCTGATGTATTCTAGTTTTATTTCCTTAGTTGTTTTTAGTTTGTTTACTTGTTTATTTCATGTGCTTGGTTTGTTTAACTCATGCACTAACCTCTGTCTTGTCTAGAAGGCCCAACTAGGCATTCAAGTTCCCTTGTTTTTCTCACCCAAGTGACGAAACAAACACAACAAAGAGAAACTAAGAGCTTTCTAAACTAAGGACTTCCTAACTACTAATTTGGATTAGAAGTAACTTTGTACATGCGTAAAAACTATTTTAATCAACTAAGCATGATATGATCTTTGTCTCCATAAACTGTGAAGGTGGCTTCATTTATTTTAACTATGTTGGAAAATATGTAGATATATAAAGCACATAAGTTGAAATCACTAGAGTTAGACAACCCACATATCTACTATTAAGGAAATATAGTTTATGTGATAAATACTTATTGATAGAGTTTATTTATTTATTTTTCATAGAAATAGGGAAAAATATATTTATAAAAGATGTGCAGAACACAAAAAGTTTAAAATGTCTTATAGATAATTCAAAAATTCCAAGTTCCTTTCTACCAGATATACAAAACCAAAGCTACTATATGTATGAGATTTTATTTTCCCTGTACTATGATTAGTTACATTGTGCTTGACTATATGTGCTTTGCAAAAACAACCTAGTATGTAAACAAAAAAACATTGTATATACTTATGTTAGTTAGGCAGATCTTGGTCCTCTTGGACTTCATTTTCATCTTGCCACCGGGGGTGTTTAAGTCAAGAATTTGTTGGCAAGATCCCGAGGGTGATGATCCATCCAAAGGTGTTGAAATTGATCATGTTGGAGAGATAGTGTTGGGACAGAATCAAAGGTCTTTAATTTGTTCCCTGAGTGCATCACATTCATTCCTAATCCTATGTTGGTCTTGCCTCTAGGGCATTGTAATTTCCATGATAGATACAACTTGGGATGATATCCCTCGCAGTTGGATTTGCAGGGATTAGAACATGGTAACCAAATCATTATGGTCATCCATAGTAACTTCCCTGGTACCTCTCGAACCTTGATTGGATTCTCTATGCATTTGTGTTGTATTTGGTCAAGCCAAAGAACCACGAATTGTAGGAGGAACTAGTCAGAAAATGAAAACAAGAGAAGTGATAAATATATGAATGGAGAGAGGTGGAAGCATGGTTGTATACCTTTTCTTGGAGAGCCCCCCCTAGAAAGTGATAGGACTTGCCACTTTTGGCCATGATGTTGTAGGTATGTGCACACAAGCCAACAAATCTAAACCTTGCAGAGTTGATGTCTACATTGTTACAAGAAATCGGAGCTTGTTACAAGAGTGACGAGGGATCAAGGACATAAGGGAGAAAAGAGGCCCAGATGCAGGAGGGAGTTGTTGAATCTGAGGAGGAATGAGGTAGTTTGCATGACGAGAGCGTAAATGAGGAGAAGTTCAGGGAATGTAAGAGATTGAGGGAGGAGAGTGTTGTGTGTTAGGGAAGGAGACATGACAGGAGGACATGTGGAGTATTAATTCTTGGGGGAGCATGAGGATGCCAAGGGAAAAATGTAAGAGAGGTGGGGGTGGAGCAAGACCCACCTAATTTAATATTTAAATAAATAAAAAATTGGAGCATGGGATATGGTGCATTGCAGTGTGACCATTGATGGTTAGAGAGCCCATGATTTCTTTGATGGAAAGGTTGGCTTGCTCACAGGCCTTCTTGTTGTTGATTCTTAAAACACGGAAGGGGATGATGTTTGAGAAGGCATGGGTTTCCATTTGAATTCTTTGAAAATTTTCCTTGAGCCAGTTATTAGAGGGTTGAGATCTCAGTCTGATATGATTGATGATGAGATTGGAGTCTCCTATTATGGATAAGGAGATAATACTCCGATCTTTGGCCGGAAGGAGACCTTGGAGTAGCGCATAGGCCTCCGCTTGGTTATTTGTTGCGACTCCTATATTCCAGTGGAATAAGAGCTCTTTGTTTCCTCCTGGGCTAAGGATAACCCCTCCCGCTCCTGCCACCCCATGTTTTATTTATTTTTATTGATAAATTGCATGTGCTCTTTTTGTACTGGGCTAGTAATAACCCCTTCCGCTCCCGCCACCCATGTTTTATTTATTTTTGACCCATATTTTATTTATTTTTGTTGATAAATAGCATATGCTCTTTTTGTAAAAATCTCATAAGAAATAGATTCAAATACCTCTAGATATCTACTCTTGTAATTTTGTTATCTTTAATAAAATTACTAGAATTTTTTCTTGAAATCAAAAAGAACATAACATTAAAAGACAACTTATCATTTTTTTTATTTATTTTTAAATGAAAAACATGAGAAACCAAAAAATCTATCAACTAGATACACTATGATCAAAATCAAAATGAAAACTATTTTTACGTAGGGCCAAATGGCTCTGCCCTTGTTATAGTATTTTATTTTAACCCTTTATAAGAAACGAAAATTTCATTTAAACATCTTTCCCAATCTCCTTTGATCAGAGTCTTGTACAGCTGTACAAGACCTTGAGATCAAATTGTAGGATATTTACCAATAATACTAATCTCAGGCATACATACAGATGATCATGATATTAAAACAATTACATTCATATGTGCATTATAGCAATCAAGCAATCATTATGGAAATAACACTAAACCTTCAGCCACTTCACCTTCATCATTTCCTCTCTTTCTCTTCTGCGCCTTGTGACCTACGGCCGATCCATTTTCTGAATTGGAAGAGAAGGCGAGGGGGAAGTTAACGAGAGCCCTGGCTCCGCGGATTCTGAAGGCAGCGCGGTCATATGCGAGAGCAGCCTCTTCGGCGGTGCTGAAAGTGCCAAGCCAAACCCTGGCCCCCTTCTTGCCGGGGTCCCTGATTTCAGCTGCGAATTTCCCCCATGGCCGCTGTCTGACTCCTCTGTAACGCCTGGCCCTGCTCTTCTTCATCTCTCTATTCTCCTGTGCCTTTACCTCAAAAGTCTCTGCTCCGCTTATAACTGAGCATACAGAAGAAGACGAAGAGCAGTTTGGTTGGGTAAATTCACTCCCAATGTTCTCTGATATTGTTATGCTGCTGCTATTTTGGCAAGAGCCTCCTGTGGTGCAGAATAACGATGAAGATATTGAGGATGAGTTTCCTCCAATGTCTATGAAATCTACATCGTCCTCCGCTTCCAGCAAATGGTGGCGAATCAACTCCAGCATATTTACGTTCAGACTCGCCTCTGCAGCGTTCATCGTAATTGTATCTCGCCAATCACAACGATATGCAGATTCAGAAAGATCGATTTCTATTTCGTTGCAGGCGGGTTGGCTGTGGTGGATTGGGAAGTGCGTAGTTAAGAATATAAAGCATTCATTTCCATATCTATTTGTTGTAAGTACAATGTATCCCGCCAATGCGTACTTTCGTGAACATTGCATCAGTGGCAATGCGTACCTGCGCGGCATTTTCATGGATAGATTCTTCTCGATATGTTCAACATGGTCAGTAATCATCGTTATCTTCCTCGTGAAATAGTATACAGCGTCCCTGGTTTAATGTTATAAATGCCACGTGCACCGACAATATTTTCTTATCATTTTCTGACATTTCGGTGAATGTGTGAAGAAATATTTGATAAAAACACGTGGCTACGCGAATATAGGACACCTTGCGTACGTCTTCCCTTTACTTGTAGAACTCTTTGCGAAAATATAGTACCTTACTTTTTTTTTAAACAACCTTTCCTAGTAAAGTCAAACTTGAATGGAATAAACTAATTTTAAGTCGAACTTTCCCTCTCCAATGTTTCCAAAAGTATAACATTCTATAATCTTCTCCCTTCAATGACATCACCATTCGGAGTCGTGGTGACGAGTCTTGATTAGTTTACAATTTTAATTAATTATTTGATCATTTGAATCGAATTATAATCGTGAAAATCTCAAATTTCATTATATATAGAACTTGGGGCATTTGAAAAACAAAAACTTGGAGCATAATTTTATTATATATAAAACTTCGGGCATTTGAAAAAAAAAAAACTTGGAGCATATCGAAATTATGTTCATGTTTAAAATTTCTATCATACTCATGTTAAATTTAGCTATTGTTAAAAAAAGATAGCTTGCCCCCGAAGCAAGGGGAAAAGAAACACCAAAGTGAATTGGTGGTGGTTATGTTGTTTAAAGATGGTGGGATTTTGGTTTTGGATGGAAAATGAATATTTCAAAAGGTCCATCTTCATCTCACATTTCATGAAATGTTTTCAATGATTCTATAACTCCAAATCTAAATCACCTAGTTGCATACCCACATGCAATAATCACAAATATGTCTATGTGACTTTTCCATAAAGAAATGGAAGAGGAAGAAAAGATGGTGATAGGAAACCAAGTGAAAGAAGAACTACCCCTTTAAAAATCCATTGATATAATTAACCATATGAAAGACAATAGAAGATCCCATAGAACCAACCTCATAAGGAACACCTTAGACATCGTTATTATATCTAGATGTAAAAACATTTTGAACCTTTAGAATTAATACACAAATCTTTAAAAAGTCTTCAACACTAGTGATGAAGTTGTGGAGTAGAGAATCTAAATTGTAATATTAATAGTTAGGCTATGGATAAAAAAAAACTCCTAATTGTAAGTTGTTATTTACTCTATGGGAAGATTTGTCAAGTGGCATGAACATTCACATTGAACTGGCATGAACATTCACATTGAATTGAATGACCAAACATGTTGTGATAAAAATGATATAATGACAAAATATCTATAAACAATGATTAATTAGAAAAAGTGTTAACTTAATAATAAAAGTGTGCATTGAAATAAGGATGTAAGAATTATTCAATATTGATGAATGACAACCATCATTAAAAATTAATATTAACATATAGTGTAGTGTTGAACTGAAACTAGTGTAAACACATCAACATATAATATAAGCACAAAATATCATTCAACAACGACCTATTTACATGGTAAAATAGAGGCATTTAATTCTAATAAAAAAACAACATGAACCATTTTGAATGAGAAATACATATACCATTTTTTAAGAGGGATTTCCTTTAGGAAATGTAAAACTACTTTATCATACAACTTACAACCTTGATGATAAATGCACGGGTCCATAGTCCAAAAGATAAATCGGCCCAAAGATAAAATGAAAATTAACTAAATAAAAAATGGGACCAGTAAAAAGAAAATCCAAAATCAAAGTTTGTTGAAAACAATGCCATAAAATGTTCAAATGTGTTTTGATACACTGAATATAATATTTCACATGAGAAATATTGTTGGAACTATACGTGTATGGTGTATGTGTACATGTCATAATTTTCAAACAATTTGTTGACTCAAAGAAAACACAGAATTGTTCCATGGCTATCTTGGAAGAAATAAGATTTTGATGGGGAAAGCCACTTCAAATAGTGATGTACACATCTTACAACAATACAACTTCAAATCTTTCATTTCCACCACAATGTAACACATTTAAGCATGGTTATATAGTTTAAGGTCCTACAAGTAAGTCATTAAAAATACTAAACAGATGAATATATTTCCAAACACGTATATTCATTGAGTGATTTGTTACCTAATAAAGCCAGTGATGCACATACCCATAGACACATTTGTAGAGGCGACATTGTGAAACCTAAACTCAAGTTTTTCAAGACTTTGTAGGAAGTGTGTTACGATTCAGAGGTATTGGATTCTTGACCACCATATGTTCTCCACTCTTTTAATCAACTCAAAGCCTTCTATCCATTGAAAGCTAGGAAAAAAACTACGCCAACAACACTAGGATAAATGGTAGTAGAACAATAATTTTTTAACTATGTCTTACTATAAACAACTACAATGGGAAACTGTGATATAAGTTTCATCGATAACTATGTGCGATAAACAATATGCAAACTTTGTAACAAGAATGGGGCAGAAAATGAAAATCTCACTCGCTCGCGGTATCTGGCTTAGAATGACAAATGCAAGAAGGAAAATAGCCAACAAAAGAAAACTCAGAAATTTAATGATGAAAATTTAATGACATAAATCCTAATTGGTTTTCAATATGGTCCAATTCACCTAAGAGGTCTAAACGAATCACTGAGAACTAGAAAAGTAAATTCTCTACCCATAACAAAAGTGCAAATCTCTTCAAAGTTTATCAAGTAATCTTCAGATTTTGAAAAATAAGATATACAACAAAACCCCATATTGAATACCTCAATTATTGACATGAAGGAGTATAGCTAGATAAAATCAAAGAATTAAATTTATCAAAGACCAAGAGGGATCAAATTTCTTGAGGTGTAATTTTTTTATCGTTTAAGATGGGTCTAGGATGGTTGTCACTCATCTATATAAAACTCGAATGAATATGTAAAATTACAATTTTGATTATTGTTAAGATATTTGTATTCATATTGTAACAATATTTCTATATAAATATCAAATATCGTATATATTGTACTATCTAGTGTACTTTAGTGAAACGGGTGTGCTAACGTATATTAGTTGCAATCCTAGATAAAAGATGTCCAATATAGAGAGTCAAATTCTTGTTGTATGTCTTTAGCTATGGAATCCAAGTAGTTTTAGAAAATTCACTCTAAGTTTTCTGGTTGAATCACATTATGGCTCATGATACACTTGCTCCCCTTCATCCTTAGCCAGTTTTCTTCCCAAATGTAAATTTGATCCCGGAATTTATCTGGAGAAGATTATTGTGTTCTGTATAGAACATGTTTCAAGTGTTAAATCTTTGAGCTTCAAAATATCTCTCTTTCATATATATATACATATATTTTTGTAAAAAAAAAATACCTAAAGAAAAACTTTTATCGTACTTATTGGTTGGGTATTCAATTTGTTTCAATTCAACTTGAAACCATAGAAATAATCCTTTGTGACACATTTTTTTAATGGGATTCTATAATTTTTTCATTATAAAACCAAATGAAATATGGTGATCGGATCGATTGTCTTCAATATATTACACTAAAAACTTGTATTGAAAAGTAATAAACTTTTGCACACTCTTTGTCGATTCCTTCTGTTTGTTTTCTAATCAAAAAGACCAAACCAAATTTATCTATGGTTGGAGCATAGACACCTATCTATGGCTTAGTGATTTCAGTTTATGAATTTTGCATGTTGAATCATTGAGTTAAGAAGCCTTTGGTTGTCCTTACATGGTAGCTCGCACTTGGGATGTCTTAGATCTAATTTCCTTGTGAGACCCTTATGGAACCTTGGGTGATGAATGGTGTGTATCTGATATGACTGCTCTCCTTACATATGGGGCAAGGGAGAAAATACAGAGGATATATTTTGTCACTTTCTTCCTTGGTGTTTTAAGTTAACTGTAGATTTATTCCTTTCCTACCCACAACAAAAACCATCGTTTTTTAAAGTAAAAATAAATCTATTAAGATCAAGACAATTTATATGATGTTCAACACTATTAGGGTCTAATTCAATAGGAGGAGGGGAACATATTCAATTTTTGTCCCTTCTATATCAACCAAATAATTTCTTATCTAAGCCAAAACCCTGTTGCTCAACCCCATTGTTTAGGGAGAAAAATGAAATTTCTAGTCCAAGTGTTAGAAAAAGAATGTTTTGAGAATTGCAGAAAACTTACAACTATGATTTTTGGATTCCTTGTCCGAAATAATAATGTGAATTTGGTAGTAAATTGATTCTCTAATGAAGTAGCAACAATGTCATCGTCATTTGGTTGCCTCATCACCTAAACAACCCCATGCATTTGCTTGTAATTTCCATGGTTTAGTGGGTTGTAAGTCTCAAACTAAAACTTAGTGCCTATGAACAACTTAGACATATCAATCATCAATTCTTCACCGTCTCCAATAGATTTCTCACCTCCAAAGAAATCCAAATAATGAGACCAAGAAGACACTCTTCTGTGCTCTTTATTTACAAAATCTATATAATTGATCCAAATTTATGAGTGGAACGAAATGAATAACAGACTACATCCAATAACACATAGATACAAAGAACAACAACATATATCCGGTGAATAATAACTTCTATTGAATAAATAAAATAGGTTGAAACTGTAAAACTATAGAACTGAAAACTACTTGCTCGAATGGTGGTAGTTATCTCTGAGAAGAGAATTGGCTGCTATGTGCATCTGTCTGATAAGAATGATTACAATGAGGCTCCAGAGGCCTTTTTAACATTACTCATGAATAACAAAACCCTAGACATCCAAAAACCTAACCCTAGGAGATTGTTGGTCACTATAATTGCTTAATTAATTTCAAACAACCAAATGGAACATAAATTATCAACCCAGGGAAGTCTTTTGTTTCAAAGATAGCTGCGCACTATATATGCTCAATTCCAAAAGCACTTAGTTTTGTAGTAAAGAAATCATTCTATCTAACTTGCTGAAATGAACTGAAGTTCGGAATTGTATCACAGGAAAGAGATCTCCCTATTGCAATTCTTTATAGTTCAATTTAAGAATCCTGGATTACATTTTAAAATATCATTGCAATGGGTAAGAACAACTATCTTGTAATCAGAGAACAGGACCCTTACTCTCAAACAGAGACTCAGTACTAACACTCTTTCATGAAAGCAATAATGCAGAAAACAA
>ML790439.1:432036-446934 GCA_009831015.1 Picea engelmannii
AGGTCAAAGTAATCAAAGTGGTTTAAGAGATTTTAAAAGGTAAACAATAAAGTGAAGTGATGAGTGTATTATAATTCAAAGTGAATACAAAATAAATTATTTCAATAATAATTTTAATGGAGAAATTATAAGTGGACCCAACCGTAAAATAAGGAAAGTGGGGTCAAGTGACCTAAAAGATGTTTTTAAGGAAGCTACTTGGAGAGTATAAATAAGAGGCAAGGCTCTCTCATTTGAAAAAGACTTGAGCATATTGAATATATATAGGTGCATGAGGTATACAAATGATATCTAATCCTAAATTCTGAGGAAAGTAAAGAAAAGAAGGCCGAAATGCAAGGAAGGATAAATTCTTTTGATGGTGCTTTCTAAGGTATGTTATTTTAAGGTCATCTCACCATTTTCTCTATAACTTTTTTTCTATAATGATTCAGATCCTGAAATTTCTATGCAAGTGAGAAAACATATCAAAGTATCTGTGGTTAAATATTCATCTTGTGGGTCGTTGTACTTTTGGAGTTACACGCTATGGAAAATAGGGTTTGTGGCCAGTCCCGAAACTAGTCAAAATCAAGTGTTTCGGGTAAAAATGTCATAACTTCTTCATAATAGATCCAAATTCAGTGATACCAATTTTTTTGGTTATTTTACACTCTGTAGTATTCTATGTACCATTTTCATATCATTTCATCAAATATTTTGTGCGGGGCACGCTCTACAAGGTCGATCTCTAGAATAAGCAAGAATTCAACAAGGTATGCCATTTTTTCTATAACTCCTTTTATGAGAGGTTCCAAGTAGTGCCACTTGGAGGAATTTCATAAAACAAAATGTAGAACATTGTGTATCCGTTTCATATGTTTATACATTACAGGTTCAAAGTTATGATTACTTCAAGTTAGGGTTGTTGACTAATCCAAAACTAGGCATGTGAGACTAAAGAAAAGTTTGATGAAAATGCTAGTCTCTTGTTTTTAAAGTTAAGGAAGGTTTGAAAGAATGTGATCATATACAAAAGGTCTATTATAGAGCTACAAAGAATATTTGGATGATAAATTGATGAGGGATTTTGGTTGTGGCACATGTTGAGTACATGGTTGAGACAAGTAGTTGATGAGTTTGCGCACATACATGAGGTGTATAGTTGATGATGTTGGTACATATTGATGAGTCACAGTTGATGATTAGTTGACACATGATTGGTACATACTTGGCACATGGTTGGATGCACTTGTTTATGGTACAGGTTGATTACAGGTTGGTGCATGGTTGATGGACTTGTTTATGGTACAGGTTGATTACAGGTTGGTGCATGGTTGATGCACTTATTTATGGTACATGTTGATTACAGGTTGATTACAGGTTGAGGTACAGGTTGATGCATGGATGATGCATGGTTTAGATTTATTGGTATAGATTACAGTGGTATATCTCACATTGATAGTGTGACAGTGGTTCCATCATTCTACTTCTACTTTAGGGTGGCAGGATGGGGCAAGGACAGGTGGTTGTAGCCACCTTCCGGTTGTAGCCGAAGAACATTGGGGGTTGTAGCCTCCTTCTAGTTGTAGCCATAGATTTGGGGAGTTGGAGCTTCGTTCAGGTTGTAGCCTGAGAAACTAGGGGGTTGGATCCTCCTTCCAGTTACAGTTGGAAAACAAAGGAAGTTGGTGCTTCCAATGAATGTAATTCTTCAAGACATATAAGAAAAATAATTATGTGGTTTTCTCCCGATTTGGGTTTCCACGTAAAACACTGGTGTACTGTGTATGTGTGTGATTGTTTATTTATTACTGCTCATTATTGGATAATAATTCTACATTCATATAAAATTTGAAGAAAAAGGATTATAATTACATTATTACTGATTCACCCCCCCTCTCAGTAATCCAACAATATTCCCTAGTCTCTGCTTTGAGTTTCACATATCTATAGTAATGAGCTCACTGGTTCTCAGTTACCCACAATTTAGTTTTCCTTTTCACATTACACACAACCTCTTAATTGGTTTGTCTTCTTCTTGTGAGCAATGTCTTCACATTACACACAACAAGAGCATTTTTCACATCTTCAAGCCTATGTATATCAATAAAAGTTGTTGAAACTCCACATGCCTTTGGGAGGAAATGTGCTAACATTGCATGGGTGCCTCCATACATACACCTAGAGGACACAATATGGTCTCCATGGCTACAAATTTGCAATAAAACAAAGGATATTGCAAAGATATTGCTAGAAGTACAATAGGTCGCTTCAGTCCCCTCCAAAGAAGCCATCTGCCTCCCCAAATTCAACACAGTTGGATTGAAATGCCTGTTGTATATGAAGCAATCACATTCTGGGCCAGGCTCTCCATTGAACATCCTTCTCATGGTATTAGGCTCCATGACTATAAAGGTAGTCGAGGCTTCTATGGACATGTTCACACCTCCACGCTCGCCAAATTCATGGAGGGCATTAGCCAGGCCTTGGGATGGATAAACCCATTTGTTCATAGTTTTGTTTTTCTCATAGATTCCACCATGTGATTCCTCGTAGGAGCATTTTCACAGCAACATTGATCCCTCCATTGTTATGAATTTAGTCCAACAAAAACCCAAAACAATGTGAATTCAATGGCCCGAATGATGAAAAATTGCAAACAATTTTAAAGAAGCACCACCACAGGATCAATTTATAGAGATTTTGATAAATCTCTGAAGCACAATTCCTCAGTGTGAGAAAACAGAGTTGCAGTCGCTGAAATTTGATCTTAGGACTAGATTTCTATTTCTCGAGATACCAAAAATCCATTTTGAATAAAATAACTTCAACATATAACAATTTATTAGGCCTCAACAAATAACAATTTATTAGGCCTTAAGGGACCTAAAAAATTTATGATTGAACAACCCAATTAAATAAAATCAATGGAGGACTTGGAATGGTAGGTCCATCTTAAAACCTTGGATAAATAAATTAGTCTAGAGTAATGGATAACAATATAACCATCATATGCATGAGACTGTATACATAATTTTGAGTAATGGATAACAATATAACCATCATATGCATGATATTGTATACATAATTTTAACTAAATTAAATGATGTTGCTTACCTTACCTTTATGAAATGGCCAAATTCAAACAAGCAATACCCCAAGCCAAGGCATTCATAATTCCAAGCTAGAGCTTAGAAATCGAAGCTCACAACCATTAAAGAAGCACTTCAGAACGAAATCCGACCAGATCAAATCTAGTGAACTCTCGAGTGTGATACTTAAAGTAAGACAAATCATGGTTATAGGTTTTTTGCAAGAGAATTTCACAACCACATTGCGATCAGGATGAATTAAATTCTTTGCCTCTGGTGCATTGTAATTTCCATGATATATAGAACTTGTGATGATAGCCCTCTCAGCTAGATTTACAGGGATTGGAATGTGGTAACCTAATAATTATGGTCATCCACAATGACTTCCTTGGTGCGTCTCAAACCTTGATTGGATGTTGTATGCATTTTTGCTAGTGTTTTGTTGTATTTAGTCGAGCCAGAAAACCACAAATTGTAGGAGGAACCAATCGAAAAATGCAAACAGGAGAAGTGAGGAATAGATGAGTGGAGAGAAGTGGAAGCATTGATGTATACCTATTCGTGGAGAGTCTGCCCTCGAAAATGACAGGACTTGCCACTTTTGGCCATGATATTGTAGGGATGCGTGCATGAGCCAACAAATCTGAACCTTGCCTAGTTGGTGTCTACATTGCTACAAGAAATGGGATCTTGTTACAAGAGTGATGAGGGGTCAATGGCAGAAGAGAGGGAAGAGGTATAGATGCAAGAGGGAGACGTTAAATTTGAGGAGGAATGAGGTATTTCGCACAAGGAGAGGGTAAAGGAGGAGAAGGTCAGGGCATGCATGCGATTGAGGGAGGAGAGAGTTGTGTGTCTGGGAAGGAGAGGTGATAGGAGTAAATATGGAGTATTAATCCGAGGGGAAGCATGACGATGTCGAGTGATAAATGTAAGAGAGGTGGGGGTGGGGGTGGAGCAAGACCCACCTAAGTTAATATTTAAATAAAACAATTTTTGGAGCATGTGATATGGTGCATTGTAGTCTAACCATTGATGGTTAGAGAGACCATGATTTCTTTGATGGAAATGTTGGCTTTCTCATAGGCCTCCTTGTTGTTGAGCCTTAAAATATGGAAAGGGATGATGATTGAGAAGGCATGGGTTTCCATATGAATTATTTGAAAATTTTCCTTGAGCCAGTTATTAGAGGGTTGATATCTCAGTCTGATATGATCGATGATGATTTTGGAGTCTCCTATTATGGATAAGGAGATAATACTCTGATATTTGGCTAGGAGGAGACCCTGGATTAGCGCATAGGCCTCTGCTTGGTTATTTGTTGTGACTCCTATATTCCAGTGGAATAAGAGCTCTTTATTTCCTCATGGGCTAAGGATAACCCCTTCCACTTGTGCCAACCTGTCTTTTATTTATTTTTGTTGATAAATAACATATGCTTTTTTGTAGAAGGCTCATAAAAATTAGATTCAAATACCTCTAGATATCTACTCTTGTAATTAAACAACATTTCCTAGTAAATTCAACTTGAATGGAATAAACTAATTTTAAGTCACCCTCCCCTTCCATCCTCATACAACTCTCGATCTTTCCCTCTCCAATGTTTCCAAAAGTAACACATTCTAGAATCTTCTCCCTTCAATGACATCACCATTCAGAGTCCTGGTGACGAGTCTCAATTAGTTTATAATTTTAATTAATTATTTGATAATTTGAATCAAATTAGAATCGTGAAATTACTCGAATTGCATAATTTCATTATATATAGAAGTTGGAGCATTTAAAAAAAATAATTGGAGCATAACAAAATTATGTCCATGCTTAAAATTTCTATCATACTCATGCTAAATTTATTTATCGTTAAAAAGAAGATTGTTTTCTTACATAATAATAGCATACCTCCGAAGCATACCATACCATATCAGAGTGAATTGGTGGTGGTTAAGTTGTTAGATGGTGGGATTTTGGTTTTGTATGGAAAATGAATATTTCAAAAGGCCATCTTCATCTCACATCTCATGAAATATTTTCAATGATCCTACAACTCCAAATGTAAATCACCTGGTTGCATACCCACATGCAATAATCACAAATATGTCTCTGTGACTTTTCCATAGAGAAATGGAAGAGGAAGAAGAGGTGGTGATAGGAAACCAAGTGGGAGAAGAACTACCCCTTTAAAAATCCAATGATATAATTAACCATATGAGAGACAACAAAAGATCCCATAGAACCAACCTCATAAGGAACACCTTAGACATCATTATTATATTTAGATGTAAAAAAAAATTGAACCTTTAGAATTAATACACAAATCTTCAAAAAGTCTTCAACACTAGTGATAAAGTTGTGGAGTAGAGAATCTAAATTGTAATACTAATATTTAGGTTATGGATAAAAAACAACTCCTAATTGTAAGTTGTTATATGTTGTTATTTACTCTATGGGAAGATTTGTCAAGTGACATGAACATTCACATTGAACTGGCATCAACATTCACATTGAATTGAATGACCAGACATGTTGTGATAGAAATGATATAATGAATAAATATTTGTAAACAATGATCAATTAGAAAAAGTGATAACTTAACAATAAAAGTGTGCATTGAAATAAGGATGTAAGAATTATTCAATACTGATGAATGAAAACCATCATTCAAAATTAATATTAATATATACTGTAGTGTTGAACTGAAACTAGTGTAAACACATCAACATATAATATAAGAACAAAATATCATTCAACAACGACCTATTTACATGGTCAAATAAAGGCATACAATTCTAATAAAAAAATAACATAAACCATTTTGAATGAGAAATACATGTACCATTTTTGAAGAGGGATTTCCTTTAGGAAGTGTAAAACTACTTTATCATACAACTTACAACCTTGATGAGAAATGCGCAGGTCCATAGTCCAAAAGATAAATCGTCCCCGAGATAATATGAAAATTAACTAAATAAAAAATGGGACTAGTAAAAAGTAAATCCAAATTCAAAATTCTTTATCTGAACATTGTCCACATTCTGACATTTAAATCAACGTTTGTTGAAAATGATGCCATAAAATGTTCAAATGTGTTTTGATACATTGAATATAATATTTCACATGAGAAATATTGTTGGAAATATACGTGTATGGTGTATGTGTACATGTCATGGTTTTCAAGAAATTTGTTGACCCAAAGAAAACACAGAATTGTTGTGTGGCTATCTTGGAAGAAATAATATTTCGATGGGGAAAGCCACCTCAAATAGTGATTTACACATCTTACAACAGTACAAATTCAAATCTTTCATTTCCACCATAATGTAACACATTTAAGCGTGGTTATATAGTTTAAGGTCCTACAAGTAAGTCATTAAAAATACTAAACAAATGAATATATTTCCAAACACGTATATCACATTGAATTGAATGACCAAACATGTTGTGATAGAAATGATATAATGAAAAAATATTTGTAAACAATGATCAATTAGAAAAAGCGATAACTTAACAATAAAAGTGTGCATTGAAGTAAGGATGTAAGAATTATTCAATACTAATAAATGACGACTATCATTCAAAATTAATATTAATATATAGTGTAGTGTTGAACTGAAACTAGTGTAAACACATCAACATATAATATAAGCACAAAATATCATTCAACAACGACCTATTTGTGTGGTCAAATAAAGACATCTAATTCTAATAAAAAAACAACATGAACCATTTTGAATGAGAAATACCTGTACCATTTTTGAAGAGGGATTTCCTTTAGGAAGTGCAAAACTACTTTATCATACAACTTACAACCTTGATGAGAAATGCACGGGTCCATAGTAAAAAAGATAAACCAACCCAGAGATAATATGAAAATTAACTAAATAAAAAATGGGACTAGTAAAGAGAAAATCCAAATTCAAAATTCTTTATCTGAACACTGTCTACATTTTGACATTTAAATCAAAGTTTGTTGAAAAGGATGCCATAAAATATTCAAATGTGTTTTGATACACTGAATATAATATTTCACATGAGAAATATTGTTGGAACTATACGTGTATGGTGTATGTGTACATGCCATAATTTTCAAACAATTTGTTGACCCAAAGAAAACACAGAATTGTTGCATAGCTATCTTGGAAGAAATAAGATTTTGACGGGGCAAGCCACTTCAAATAGTGATGTACACAAATTACAACAATACAACTTCAAATCTTTCATTTCCACCACAATGTAACACATTTAAGCATGGTTATACAATTTAAGGTCCTACAAGTAAGTCATTAAAAATACTAAACTAATGAATATATTTCCAAACATGTACATTCATTGAGTGATTTGTTACCTAATAAATCTAGTGACGCACATCCCCATAGACACATTTGTAGAGGCGACATAGTGAAACCTAAAATCAAGTTTTTCAAGACTTTGTAGGAAGTGTGTTACGAGTCAGAGGTATTGGATTCTCAACCACCATATCTTCTCCACTATTTTAATCAACTCAAAAAATTCTATACATCGAAAGCTAGGAAAGAAACTATGCCAACAAACTAGGATAAATGGTAGCAGGACAGGATTTTTTTAACTATATCTTACTATAAACAACTACAACGGGAAACTGTGATATATGTTGCATCGATAACCCTGTGCGATAAACAATATGAAAACTTTGTAACAATAATGGGGTAGAAAATGAAAATCTCAGTCTCTCGTGATATCCAACTTAGAATGACAAATGCAAGAAGGAAAATAGCCAACAATAGAAAACTCATAAATTTAATGAGATAAATCCTAACTGGTTTTCAATATTGTCCAATTGACCTAAGAGGTCTAAATGAGTCACTGAGAACCAGAAAAGTAAATTCTCTACCCACAACAAAAGTGCAAATCTCTTCAAATTGTATCAAGTACTCTTCAGATTTTGAAAAATAAGATATACAACAAAACCCCATATTGAATACATCAATTATTGACATGAAGGAGTATAGCTAGGTACAATCAATAGAATTAAATTTATCTAACACCGAGAGGAATCAAATTTCTTGAGGTGTAATTTTGTTATCATTTAAGATGGGTCTAGGATGGTTGTCACTCATCTATATAAAACTCGAATGAATATGCAAAATTACAATTTTGATTATTGTTAAGATATTTGTATTCATATCGTAACAATATTTCTATATAAATATCAAATATCATATATATTGTACTATCTAGTGTACTTTAGTGAAACAGGTGTGCTAGCGTATGTTAGTTGCAATCCTATATGGAATATGTCCAATATAGAGAGTCACACTCTTGTTGTATGTCTTCATCTATGGAATCCAAGTAGTTTTAGAAAATTCACTCTAAGTTTTCTGGTTGAATCACACTATGGCTCATGATACACTTGCTCCCCTTCATCCTTAGCCAGTTTTCTTCCCAAATGTAAATTTGACCCCATAATTTATCTGGAGAAGATTATTATTTTTTGTATAGAACATGTTTCGGGTGTTAAATCTTTGAGCTTCAAAATATCTCTCTTTCATATATATACAAAAAAAATTGAAAAAAAAAATACCTAAAGAAATTTTTTTGTCGTAATTATTGGTTGGGTATTCAATTTGTTTCAATTCAACTTGAAACAATAGACATAATCCTTTGTGACACATTTTGTTAATGGGATAGTTTATTACCTTTCAATGCAAGTTTTTAGTGTAATATTGTGATAATCCTTTGTGAATCGATTGTCTTCACAATATTACACTAAAAACTTGCATTGAAAGGTAATAAACTTTTGCACGCTCTTTGTCGATGCCTTCTATTTGTTTTCTAATCCAAATGACCAAACCAAATTTATCTATGGCTGGATCATAGACACCTATCTATGGCTTAGTGATTTCATTTTATGATTTTTGCATGTTTAATCATTGAGCTAAGAAGCCTTTGGTTGTCCTTACATGGTAGCCCGCACTTGGGATGTCTCAGATTTAATTTCCATGTGAGACCCTTATGGCACCTTGGGTGATGAATGGTGTGTATCTGATATGAGTTGGATCCTTATATATGGGAAGAGGGAGAAAATATAGAGGATGGATTTTTTCACTTTCTTCCTTTGTGTTTTAAGTTAACTGTATATTTCTTCCTTTCCCCACCCACAACAAAAACCATCTTTTTTTAAAGTAAAAATAAATCTATTGAGATCAAGACAATTTATATGGTGTTCAACACTATTAGGGTTTGGTTCAGCAGGAGGAGGGGCACATATTCAATTTTTATCCCTTCTATATCAATCAAATAATTTCTTATCTAAGCCAAACTCCTGTTGTTTAGGGAGAAAAATGAAATATTTAGTCCAAGTGTTAGAAAAGGAATGTTTCCGGAAATGCAAAAAACTTACATCTATGATGTTTGGATTCCTTATTCGAAATAACAATGTGACTTTGGTGGTAAATTTCTTCTCTAATGAAGTAGCAACAGTGTCATCATCATCTGGTTGCCTCATCACCTAAACAACCCCATGCCTTTGCTTGTAATTTCAATGGTGTAGTGGGTTGTAAGTCTCAAAATAAAACTTTGTGCCTATGAACAACTTAGCATATCAATCATCAATTCTTCACCATCTCCAATAGCTTTCTCTCCTCCAAAGAAATTCAAATAATGAGACCAAGAAAACACTCTTTTGCGCTCTTTATTTGCAAAATCTATATCATTGATCCAAATTTATGAGCGGAACGAAATGAATAACACACTAAATACAATAACACAGAGATACAAAGAACAACAATAAATATCTAGTGAATAATAACTTCTATAGGATAAATAAAATAGGTTGAAACTGTAAAAATGAAGAACTAAAAATAACTTGCTCGAATGGTGGTAGTTATCTCTGAGAAGAGATGTGGCTACTAAGCGCATTTTTTTGAGAAAAATGATTACAATGAGGCTCCATAGGCCTTTTTAACATTACTCATGAATACCAAAACCCTAGATATCCAAAAAGATAACCCTAGAAGATGAAACACAAAAAGTTATCTGGGCCCTGAAGTATAGAAAGATGTGCTGACATGAAAACTTCCAAATTAAGCCAGTTGGATTAGGGGGGTGGCCGCCAATATCCACCTAGAAGCTTTGTAGGGCTTCAGACAACCCCGAAAGTGTAGAACCCACAATTACAAAGAATTACAGAAGAACGTGTTGAAATACAACTATCAAAATGATCTAGTTGGAATAGGTGGGTGGCCACCAATATCCACCTGGATCAATCATCTAGGGTTTGGTTGTCAATGGGTAAAGGAAAAGACCGAGTGCCATTCAATATTCTTATTAGAGTGAGTTGTTGGAACTGACAAGAATTTGCTCTTAATCTCATATTTAACTTTCTTTAAGCTTAGCTTGCGATCACAATGATTGCCAACATTCCTCATTTTCACAAATCTCCGAGACCTTGGGACCCAAGACCATCACAAGATATCAAAATGCGCAACAAAACTTCAAGCAACACAAAATGCACAAAACTGCTCCCACTTAAGACATTTCAAGAGCTTTAAAATCTTTTGTCATGCACAAGAAATCATTGTTATCCAAGACTAAAATCTTGAAAGTTTCTCCAAACACAATCTAAAATTTTCAATTTTGATGGAGAATTCAGCCGAGTGCAAGTATCTCCCCGCACAAAGTATAGGAATTTGTGTTGGATCAAATTTTTGTTACAGAAGTCAGAGGTTGACATTTAGGGTTCTGGAACTTTGTAAAGTTAATTGGCATCATGTGGTTCTAATTTACAAAGGTTTAACCTTGGCATTTTGTGGTTCTAATTTAAAAAGATTAGTTTAGTCAATATATATGAGAGGAGAAGAGGGGTTTTGCTTCTCTTTTTTGTGTGGCTTTGTCATATTTTCTTTGGGTTAAGGGGAGAAAATGGGGCACACATGAGGAGAAGCGGACATAACAACATGAAGAGTAACCCTTTTAGGTGCAGTAAGGTCGAGGTTGGGGTCTCGTCCCTGGCCCCATCTCCATTAAATTCTTATATGTTCATGTTCTTTTGTCTATGATCAATGTTTATATTGATGTTGAATTAGAGGTATTTGTCGTTGAAATGGGTGCGAAGCCTGTGAAGGATATGGAAGCAACAACCTCACCTCCCTAGTCATGGAAACTGGAATACCTCGAAGAGAGCATGGGAAAATTATTGTTACCAAGTTAAAAGGTTGGAGCATATGAAGAGAAGGCACGAGGTTCTTTTCCTGATAGTGGCGGGGATCTGGGTAAGGATATAAATCAATTCGATCAGTTCCTACAATATACCAAAATTCTAAGAGTTAATTGTTTTTTTTTCAATATTCTAAGATACATTCCTCACATTCCTCATTTTCTTTCAAAATGAGAAAACATGCCCTTTTCTTTGCAATTTATTTATGTTAATGGTGATTTCTTATGGTTTTTTGGTAATTTATTCTGATATTTTGTAGCTTGTTTATATTTTTGTCACCTACAATGTATCTAACATTATATTGATCTCAGTGCATGAGTTTTTGGTCATCATCAATTCCACCATTATCACCAACTCATAAACAATTCCACCATTACCGCATGTGTGTGGCTTCCAAGAGCCAATAAATTCTATTTCCACATAATATATCAAACCCCATGACCCCAGAAAGAGTCACTCTGAAAACACTTCTCCTAATATGCCTTGGATTCCCTAACACAACCACAAAGGTATTACAACGGAGCAACTAAAACAAACGAATTTGTTCAAGAAAAAAACAGTCATACCCACCCAAGTTTGCATAGAACCCTCTATTCCCTAGTCTCTGCTTTGCATTTCACATATCTATAGCAATAAGCTCACTGGTTCTCTATTACCCACAATTCAGTTTTCCTTTTCACATTACACACAACCTCTTAATTGGGTTGTCTTCTTCTTGTCAGCAATGTCTTCACATTACACACAACAAGAGTAATTTTCACATCTTCAAGCCTATGTATATCAACAAAAGTTGTTGAAACTCCACATTCCCTTGGGAGGAAATGTGATAACATTGCATAGGTGCCTCCATACATACACCTAGAGGCCACAATATGGTCTCCATGGCTACAAAGTTGTAATAAAGCAGAGGATATTGCAGAGATACTGCTACAAGTACAATATGTCGCTTCAGTCCCCTCCAAAGCAGCCATCTGCCTCCCCAAATTCAACAGAGTTGGATTGAAATGTCTGTTGTATATGAAGAAATCATGTTCTGGGCCAAGCTCTCCATTGAACATCCTTCTCATGGTCCTAGGATCCATGACTGTAAAGGTAGCCGAGGCTTCTATGGACATGTTCACACCTCCATGCTCGCCAAATTCATGGAAGGCATTAGCCAGGCCTTGGGATGGATCAACCCATTTTTTCATTTTTTTTTCCTCATAGATTCCACCATGTGCCTCCTTGTAGGACCGTTTGCACAGAAACAATGATCCCTCCATTGTTATGAATTTAGTCCTGCACAAACCCAAAACAATTTGAATTCAATGGCCCGAATCAAGAAAAATTGCAACCAATTTCAAAGAAGCACCACTATAGTATTAGTTTATAGATCTTCTGATAAATCTCTGAAGTACAATTCCTCAGTGTGAGAAAACAGAGTTGCATTCACTGAAATTTGACCTCAAGACTAGATTTATATTTCTCGAGATACCAAAAATCCATGTTGAATAAAACAACTTAAACATATAATTTATTACGCCTCAACAGATAACAATTTATTAGGCTTTAAGGGACCTAAAAACTTTATGATTGAACAACCCAATTAAAGAAAAGAAATGGAGGACTTGGAATTGTAGGGCCATCTTAAAACCTCGGATAAATAAAACAATCTAGAGTAATGGATAACAATATAACCATCATATGCATGAGAGTGTATACATAATTTTGAGTAATGGATAACAATATAACCATCATATGCATGAGATTGTATACATAATTTTAGATAAATTAAACGATGTTGCTTACCTTACCTTTATGAAGTGGCCAAATTCAAACAAGCAATACCCCAAGCCAAGGAATTCATAATTCCAAGCTAGAGCTTAGAAACCAAAGCTCGCAACCATTAAAGAATAACTTAACAAAATCTGACCAGATCAAATCTAGAGAAATCTCGAGTGTGATACTTAAAAGCAAGACAAATCGTGGTTATAGGGTTTTTGCAAGAGAATTTCACAACCAGATTGCTAACATGATTAATTATATTATTTATGGATCAAAGGAACTGCATATATTGCCCATCAAAGGTTTTGATAGTCCATAGTAGTTGCAGGCCATTGTTTAGTCAAAAAAGGGAAAGAGAAGAAAAAATTTCGTATGAAACTGCCGAGCAGTCGGCCCATTCCTACACCCACCTCTTGAAATTGAGAGTGGAAATGCAGAGACCAATTGGGGTTTCTTCATCTGTTTTGGCTCCCATGTAGTGGAGGCTTGCGAATAAACTAATAGCATAAATGGACTCCTACGAAAAAACTCGTAGCGTGAATATGAATGACGCGTTATCAGAAATATTGAAGCACAACTAAACTTCCGAGCCCCAACAATGGAGGCAACCACTGAAATCCCCGTGTTGAATGATATGGTATTTATTTAGTGCGATAACTCTTTCTATGGAATGGTGGGAATTAGAGGAGCTACCATAAAATTTTGATTCAGGAGAATTAGATAATAGATGGCTCCAAAGTGATATGCAGTCCTCAGCCCCCATGTCGACGGAGAAGCGGTGGCCCATGTCGGCGGAAAAGGGTGAAAACACGTGGAAATATAAGGTTGATTACTTTTTTTTTCAATAGATGGCAAGTTTTTAGAGGCGTTGGACAAACGACTAAGGTCGAGAGAAGAACCTCCCCTTAGAGAGCACCTTCGGTGTAATTATAGTGAGAAAATAAATTTGGAATTTAATTTAATGATTTTTATAAATCTAATTTAATGATTTTTGTATATCCTGTTGTAGCTGTATTTTAGTTATAATTTTTGTATAGAGTTTGAATGTCAACTTAAAAAAATTATTTGTAATGGGTTAGAAGGATTATTGTTTGGATATCGAATGTTTATTGGAAAAAGATAATAACTAGCACAGCCACTCAAAACCGTGGCTGATGAACGCCGAAAGGCGATGCCAAAGCTTCCTCCCGCAACTGGAATGATGAAATGCGCGGACAACTGGAATGTGAAGTGAGAGGAAGCTTTGGCATCGTTCATCAGCTTCTGTTTTTGAGTGGCTGTACTAGTACTTATTCAACAAACATTCATACCAATGACCTTGTTTACATAGCCTAGCAACAGAAAAAACAAAATACAGGCCCAAGTGCCATGCATTAACGACTTATTATACTACAGCTTTTACCATTACTTCTTCATAGACTATGAAAATAGAAGAACACATATTAGCCACTTATTAAACTACATCTTTGACCATTGTTTCTTCATAGAGTATGGAAATAGAAGAACACATATGGTTCTTATATAAATATAGGTTAAGGTCACATCATTAACAAACAAAGTGATATATTAACAAAGATGTGATTAGGGTTAGAATTACCGTTAGGGTTTAGGATGCTTGCAAATGTTTTTTTAAATGTAACTACCAGGAACTTTGTTAGAATTACCGTTAGGGTTTAGGATGATTGCACATGTTTTTTTAAATGTAACTACGAGGAACTTTGATAGTAGCAGAAAAGTTAATGTGCATTCGTCAGATCTGGCAAAGAGCCCCACACGCATTCGTCAGATATGGCAAAGAGCCCAACCCTAAATATAAAATGTTAGCCCAATACTAAACATAAAATGTTAATTGATCTTTGAGTGAATCCA
>ML790439.1:447414-468736 GCA_009831015.1 Picea engelmannii
TAAAAACGCACGGAACTCGTAAAGAAGGTGGAGCGCACTCACCTACGGATTCCAACTCACAGACGAACGGAGACTGGTAAAATGATGAGGGCCACCACGTTTTGGTAAAATACTTAAATATATTAAAAAAAATCCGCTTCCTCATCTGCCAAGAGAAATTCCGCTTCCTCGTCCTCCACAAAAAAACCCGCTTCCAACTGGAAAATGGAACGTGCTCACAGCCAGAATATGAATTGTGCGGAAAACTGGAAAATGAAACGTGCTCACAGCCAGAAAATGAAAATGAAACAAGTTGATAGTTGAGGAAAGTTAGAAATGAAACGCTCAAACGCTCAGAAAATGAAACGCACCTACAGCTGAGCAAATCCAAACGTGGTAATCCCAAAGGTTAATCATTTAAACGTGGCAATGATATAGTGCTACAGTAATTTCTTAATATGATTAGGTAAATGTTAAAAAGTAAACAGGTTAACTGATGCATTCAAAAATACAAGGAAGTTATAAAGAGTAAATCACATTCATTGATTTGGGAGGACGACTAAGAATATGCCAGCATCTTCAATTGTTAGCCATCAAATTAAAATTTTAGATTAAAAGGTGATTAATTGTGCCCATTATCAATAGGTATACGCCTTTCGGCGTAACAAGGAGAATTACTTGAAATTATCATTAAGTTGAATTTGTGATGGTTTATATGAAGTAGATACAAATATATATATATATATATATATATATATATATATATATATATTGTTTTTTAATTATTTATAGTCTAGTTTAAATTATTGAAACATGTCAATTAATTTTTCACTAATTGGATATGGGTGGGTTTCTTGGTTTCTATTATGTTTTTTTCAGTGAGAACAAATCAATTAAAAATAAAATATGGATAAGTGCACATTATTTGATCAGCTTTGTGTAATTGTTTGAGAGATTCTATATATATATATATATATATATGTAAATTCATAAATGCAAGTGGGATGAGTGTAAGTGATGGCTATAATCTTGTATTTGGATGTTGTAGTTCTCCCTTGAATAATAAAGTATACCAATTATCATTACCATGTGGATATTTTCCTTTAAAAGATTTTACCACGTAAATCATTGTGTTCATGTGTGATTGTTGCACAAGAATTCATATCAAAACGAGAAAGAAGGAAGAGACGACAAGACTGAGCTTTTCATTAAAGTGACGGACGACAGATTTGCTAGAAGGGCGATATTTATTGGACTATCGTTCCTAATCGTATTAAAGGGGGGAGATAACCGATCAAACACTTCAACTCAACCGATTTTCCAATTTCATCGCTACCTCGGGCTTACGAGAGACGTAATACCCAAGTTTCATCGCTCCCAATGGCGTGCATGAGGCGTGATATTTGCAATAAAGAGGTCATCATCACCCCATATACCTAGCGTGAGGAGCGATAATTATTTTTTCATGAGTGGCGTTGCCTTGTGGACGGAGCGATAACCATGGTATATGCAACACGAGGTATGAAAGCAGGTTTTTGGTTCTATTATAAAAAGGATCACCTTTATTAAATGGGTGGATGATGTTCTATAAATTATTCATTCGTTTAAGAGGTGTATAATTTTTTATTTTTTTTAAAGGTCTTATGATATATATATATTTTTGGTTTTAACATTGAACTTTAATATTGTTTCTTCATTTGGGAGTTTCTGCTAATGGAAAAAGTATGTAGTTACAAGTTTGAGGTGGAGAAATTCAATATAGAAAATAACTTCGAGATATGGAAGCTTAAGATGCGGGATATGATTTTGCAACAAGGATTACAAAAGGCATTGGCAAACAAGTCAAACAAACCATGGTTATGTCGAATGAGGACTGGGAAGATCTTGATGCAAGAACTCTCAATACCATTTGTTTGTGTCTGGCAGATGAAGTTATGTTTAATATCGTTGGAGTCATAATAGAAACAGGCTTATGGATCAAGATGGAAATTATTTATATGATGAAATCCTTAACGAAAAAAATATACCTCAAGAGGATGTTATACAGTTTGCCAATGAAAGAAGGTACAAAAATTGTTGATCATTAAAATACTTTCAATACCCTTACATGTCAGTTGACTAGTATGGATGTCAAATTCGAAGATAAAGACAAGGTAGTTACACTATTGTGTTCATTTCCTGAGTCTTGGGATCATTTGGTCACTTCTATAATTTGTATCTCAATAGATGTCCTTGATTATGACACTGTTGTGGGAGCTTTGTTGACTAAGGAGATGAGGAGAAATTTGATTCGTATTTTATGACCAGAACGAAGTGGATGTAGATTATTATTAATCTTTAATACATAAACATATAACAGGTACGCGATAAAACAATAGCGATACAGTAACAGTGGTTTCTATTAACTTGGGAAATAAGATGAATTTGTAAAATGCAGTAGAAAACAAGCTTGTTGGAATGGTGGTGGCTTATCTTTGAGAAGATATGTAACAGCTGTGCTCATTCGCAAGTAGATGATTACAATGAGGATCTAAAAGCATGTTTTACAATAAATATGAACGCCAAAACCCTAGACATCCAAAAACCTAACCCTGGGATATGAAGTGTCAAAAGTCATGTGGGTCCCTTTGGGGTAAGTTAGTACATTAACTTCTCGAGGTCGTAACTTTTGCATATGATCACCATTTAGGGTGCACGATAGATCGTTGGGAAGGTATTGACGAGGAGATTCATTTAGGGGTATCAATCAGAACCTTTGTCTATCATTGAGAGGAATGATCATGAGAAAACATCGTTCAGGCCCTCAAACTCGCCCCCGAAGTTAAAAACTACTAAAAATAGTAAACTGCCAAAATTGCCAGAAATTTGTTTTGAGCCAATTGGAAAAGGTGGGTGGCCACCGATAGCCACATGGATCAATCCTCCCTCCTTAGGAATAAATTGTCTCCATTGCATGGAGTTCCCCCATTAGATGAGGAAATTTCTACTGAATTTGTCCCCTGGTGAGCCACTTGCCTTGGTGCAGGAGTTGTCCTACTTTGACAACTCGATAAAGTTGGATCCTCTGCTGGCGAGTCACCTTGACTTGTGTGTCCACAATTTTATCCATGGATGCTTCTTGCATGCATTTAGGGTTGAGCTCTGTTGGTGTCAATTGTTGTGCTATCTTTGAGGTGTTCAATAATGGTGGGAAATATGGCCGAAGGAGAGCCACATTAAACACTGGGTGCAGACCAAAGAGTGGAGGAATGTTAAGCTCAAAAACATTATCTCCTACAACCTTGATGATGGTGTAAGGCCCATAACGAAGTGGACGGAGTTTTCGATGGGGCCCTGTAAGGCGTTCTTTTTGCAAATGCAACCAAACTTTGTCTCCCACCTGAAACTTATTTGGCACCCAGTGTTGATCATAGCGTTGCTTGTACTCGGCATTGGACTTCTGTGAAATCTCCTGAACCTGTTGGTGGATGTGATTGATCTGCTCAATGAACCAGGTGCCTTTATCAACTTCAGCTGGAGTAGGTGAGGATTCGGTCAGGGTGGTCACAAGGGGTAGTGCAACGTCCATGGGACCCAATGGATGGAATCCCAATCCCACCTGAAATGGGTTGTGGTCGATTGAGCTATGTAGGGATCAATTGTAGTTGTGCTAAACGTATGGGAGATTATCATCCCATGTGCAGGGGTTCTTGGAATTGTACATGTGTAGGATATTCATGATCATCTGATTGACGACCTCAGTTTGGCCATATGTCTGGGGATGGAAGGTCGTGGATTTGGTGAGCTTGGTGTCCAACAGTGACCAAAGGTTTGACCATAATGTGATGAGTAACCGACTGTCTCGATCAAATACAATGGTTTATGGGATTCCAAAATGTACCCACACTTTCTCAAAGAATATCTTCGCTGTGACCTCCACGGTGATGCACTTCTTGTAGGGGGATAGAAGCACCATTTTAGAAAAGCAACCAACAACCACGAAAAAAAATCCATTCCCCTGCTTAGTGGTCGAAAGACCTGACATGTAATCCATCGAGATGGATTCCCATGGCCTGTCAGGAGTAGGAAAAGGGGTGTACAGGCCTTGTTTCTTACTGGTGGGCTTAGCAATAATGCAGAAACTGCAGGAACTAATATATTTGTTGACATCCTGGGGAATTTTTGGCTAGTAGAAATGTTGTTGCAGCAGTGCCACTGTCTTTTCAACGCCGAAGTGTCTTGCTACTCGACTATAGTGGGCTTACCAAATCATCTTTGCTCGTTCTCTTGATGGAACGCAGAGATGGCCCATATGGCACACCAATCCATCCTGAAGATGGAAATTAGTGACGACTGAGTGCGTGCCCAAGATTTTGTAAGTGTTAGCAAAATCAAGGTTTGTTTCATAAAGTTGGGGCCACCCGGAGGTTTTGTAGCCAAACGAGTCTAGCATTGTGGTGAGTGTTGCGACTGGAGGTTGGCTGAGGCAATCAATGACTCGGTTGGTACTTTCTATTATGTACTTGATGTTAAGGTGGAAATGTTGTAAGTATGTGGAACACATCTGATGGTGGTCATTCTAGAATTTTCCTTGGGTCTGCATGAACTGCAAGGGCTTATGATCAGTGTGGATGATTGTCTCTTTCTCAAGAATGTAATGCCTCCACTGTCGGTAGGATTACACAATGGATTACATTTATTTGTCATAAGTAGGGTACTTACGAATGACATATGATAGTGTCTTGTTGTGATAGGCCATGAGGTGGCCGCACTGAGTGAGAATTGCACCCACAACATAGTTTGAAGCATCTGTCTCGATCTCAAAGGGTTGTTGTAGGTCAGGTAATGAGAGTACTGGTGATTAGCACAAACAATGCTTCAAATGATCGAACACTTGTTATTGAGACAAAACCCAAACAAAATTTTCCATACCACCTCCTCTGGTTACTTGGCTGAGGGCCGATGCAATATGGGAGAACCCCAACATGAACCTGTGATAAAAATTGGTCAGGCCTAGGAAGATTTGAAGCTCAGTGAGTGTGGTTGGTGCTGGCCAATCATAGATGACATGGATTTTGGTTAGATCCACATGTACACCATTATGATCCACGATGTAATTAAGATATTGGACCTGGTCCATGTCGAAGGAGAATTTTTCCAAATTGGCATATGACTTGTGTTGTCGTAGGGTGTGCAGAACCTATTGAATGTGATGCAAGTGTTCCGCCCACGTCTTGCTATAGATGATTATGTCATCGAGATACACCATTACAAAATTATTGGTTAAAGGTCGTAGGATATCGTCCATCATCCTCATGAAAGTCACTGGAGCATTTGTCAAGCCAAAGGGGATGACCAACCATTTGAAGAGACTTTATTTCGACTTAAATATGGTCTTCCATACGTCTATCTTCTCGATTAGGAATTGGTGGTAGTCAGAATTCAGATCAATCTTGCTAAAGTATTTGGCCCCCTTGAGTTGACCAAGGAGATCATCGATTCAAGGATCAGGTACTGGTTCCTGACTGTAATTTTATTTAGGGCTCGGTAATCAATGCAGAGTCTCTAGGTCTCATATTTCTTATGTATCAGCATGATCAGTCTCCCACAAGGCTATGAGATGGGATAGATGTGGCCCATGTGGAGCATTTCTTGGATATGTCACTTGATCTTGTCATTCTCTAACAGGGAGCGATGGTATACTGGCCCATTTGGTAGCGGTGTGCCAGGGGTTAGATCGATGGGATGCTTGACCTGACAGTGAAAAGGTACCCCTGTTGGTGAGGAGAAGATATCTTGGTATTCCTCCATGACCTTATCCACTTGGTTATGTTGTGTGGAGAGGTTGGCCGTGGAGGTCCTTGATGTGGCTGCAATGTTGCATTCATTCTGAGAGTCAATCATGAAGAAGAAAAACTTCCCAGTTTGTGAGATGACCTTCCTGCATTTCTTGGAAAAGATAAAGGAAATAGCATTAGGTGGGATGGCCTCGGGTATCCTGTACAATTTCTTGTTCAAAGTAATAATAACACTATGAGGCCTAGATTCATATACAACATGACGTTTCCATAAACAAGGTTGTCCAAAAAGAACATCACAAACTTCAAGAGGATAAATGTCACATATTACCTCATCTTTGAAGGGTTTGATGTCGTACGACATGCGACATTGTTGGCTGATGTGAAGGTCGCTTCCTTGGAGGAGCCATCCAATGGTGTAGGGATTCTTGTGCGGTGTTGTCGGCAGGGATAGCTGCTTGACGACCTCTACTGAGATGAGGTTCTTCTGACTACTGCTTTCAATGATGAAGTGTAGTGAGGTTACCTTCACCCACATATGTGAATGAAAATGGGGCTCACCTTCCTATGGCTCATCCGGTTCACTAGGTTGGACCTTGGTAGTGGCAATGGTGGCACTAGGTTCTTCATCGATGATCTGTTTTCCTCTTTCTAGTTCAGACTCAGAGTCTAACCCCAGATCTGAATCAAAGTATTTCACTTCAGTCACCAATGACTGCTTTGAGCGGAAATCAATAGTGTTGTGCCAGGGGATCTTATGGAAGTCACACCACTTCTCAGTATCTTTCTTCGTATTTCTAGTGTCCCTCTTTGCTTGTGACTTAGGCTAGTAGTCATGAATCTTTCCATATTTTCTCTATCCTTTTTTTTGTGGGTTGTGGCTACCTTTTCCCTGCCTTTGCTATGAGGGGTTTCCTAGCCCAAATTGTCGCGTCTTTTGTTTGATCTTATGATCTATTTTGACAGCATATCGATAGGTCGCACCCAAGGATGAGATGTCCATAAACTCCATTTTGGCCTTGATGTATATATGCAGACCACCACAATACTTGAGCACCAGATGTCCCTCAGAATCTTTGATACCTATCTTAGTGCGCAAGGTATGGAAGATATTTGTAAACTTTGGAATGACTTGGTCTCTTTCCTACCGCAGTGTGGTCCATTTTGTATACAGGTCGTCAGAACTTCCGAAAGGGTAGTACTATTCTTTAATAGCATCCCTGAATGACTCCCAGGTGACTACGACCTTAAATAATGAGGGTTCCTCTGTTTCCTTCTGCTCACAAAAAGTCTCCCACCAATCTTTGACATGGGGGATGGATTTGAGGAGAGAAAAAGTAATATTTTATCTATTTGAGAAGTTATGAACATAAAAATACCCTTCTATCAAATTCAACCATTTGTCTACGACGTCTGTGTCTATCTTTCCTTCAAATATAGGAATATCAAAGTTTATTTGTACCTTTAAAGGGGCGACGCTACTGCTTGAGGAAGATGTGCTGTCTGTTGGTAGCCGTCGAAGGATTTGCGCAAAATTATCCATCATTTTGTTCCTCTGTTACATAAGGGATTCCTCAAGCAACATTTTGAAAGGATCTCCTATCCTGTGGTCTTTCTTTTCACCCACCATGAGAGGTCACTTGGGTGTGCGAGATATTTTTTCCTCAAGAGAAACAAGCTCAAGCCCCAATTCTTTGTACCCTGAACTCGTTGGGGACATGCATTAAAAACGACAAGGATCAGATCGCTATGATACCACTGATCTGTTTTTTATGAGAAGAACTAAGTGGATGGAGATTATTATTAATCTTTAATACATAAACATATAATAGGTATGTAATAAAACAACAGAGATACAATAAAATTGGTTTCTATTAACTCAGGAAATAAGTTGAAACTGTAAAATGCAGCTAAAAACAAGCTTGCTGGAATGGTGGCGGCTTATCTCTGAGAAGAGATGTGATGGTTGCGCTCATTCGCAATAACATGATTACAATGAGACTCTTAAGGCTTTTTTACAATAAAGATGAATGCCAAAACTCTAGACATCCAAAAACCTAACCCTAGGAGATGAACCCTCTATGCATTTTCAATTTAAGTATTCCTCTTTTGCTGAAAATTCCATGTTTCGGCTTCTTATCCTTCATCTTTTTGTTTGTGTTTGTCATCAATCTGAAAATTATTTCATATTTCCCATGCTTGACCCCTTCAACTTTTTCTTCGAAAAATTGTTTGTATGTGAACTTTTGCCACATACCATTCTTTGTTGTTTCCTCTTCACCATTGAGCTTTTGATCATCAATTTGCTATAACATTAACTCATAGTAAAATCTGATTTCTTCAGGACTCCAATGCATTAAAATTTTATTAACTTTTTCAGTTTCTTCTTCTCGAATATCCATTGTTTTTTCATCATAAATTGACTCAATTTTTGTATTTGTAATGCAGTCTTCTTCTTCTTCAATGACCCTACAATATTCATCGTAATATGGTTTGTTTAGCCATATTTTAATGAATTTAATCTCTACATCATAATCTATTGTTTGTGTGCATTCACCACAATATGAATTTTCAAGCCATTTCTCAATAAATTTTAATTCTTCATGAACAATATATGGCACTTTGAGTGCTCTTGTTCATTGTTGTTTTCTTCTATCGGTGCTCCAATCTCTATTGTTGTAGCTTCAAATACTTCATCTCTAATAACCTTTGTTTCAGTATTGATGTTTTCTACAACATCATCTAACACATTTTTTTCAATTTCCTCTACAACATTCACTATCGTTGTAGAGTCCTCATCATTCATTATTTCAAGCATGTGTCCTCTTACATTTGGGAAATTATCAATATCCTGTATTTCCTTATTTATCTTCAACCAATCTTCATTTTCATAGTGTCACTACTGTCTTTGAGCCACCATTTCCAACAAAGGCATCAGCTGGAATGGTGGCGGCTTATCTCTGAGAAGAGATGTGATGGTTGCGCTCATTCGCAATAACATGATTACAATGAGGCTCTTAAGGCCTTTTTACAATAAAGATGAATGCCAAAACCCTAGACATCCAAAAACTTGACCCTAGGAGATGAACCCTCTATGCATTTTCAATTTAAGGCACAACTAAACTTTCGAGCCCCAACAATGGAGGCAACCACTGAAATCCCCGTGTTGAATGATATGGTGTGAGTATTATTGTTCGATATAAGAATCCATTGTATTTATTTAGTGCGACAACTCTTTCTATGGAATGATGGGAATTAGAGGAGCTACCATAAAATTTTGATTCAGGAGAATTAGATAATAGATGGCTCCAAAGTGATATGTAGTCATGAGCCCGCATGTGGACGAAGAAGCGGTGGCCCATGTCTGCAGAAAAGGGTGAAAACACGTGGAAAGATAAGGTTGGTTAATTGTTTTTGAAAAGATGGAAAATTTTTAGAGGCGTTGGACAAACGAGGAAGGTCGAGAGAAGAACCTCCCCTTAGAGAGCACCTTAGGTGTAATTATAGTGAGAAAATAAATATGGAAATTAATTTAATGATTTTTATATATCTAATTTAATGATTTTTGTATATCCTATTGTAGCTGTATTTTAGTTATAATTTTTGTATAGAGTTTGAATGTCAACTTAAAAAAATTATTTGTAATGGGTTAGAAGGATTATTGTTTGGATATCAAATGTTTAATGGAAAAAGATAATAACAAGGAGAATTACTTGAAATTATCATTAAGTTGAATTTGTGATGGTTTATATGAAAAAAATAATAATATATATATATATATATATATATATATATATATATATATATATATATAGTTTTTTAATTATTTATAGTCTAGTTTAAATTATTGAAACATGTCAATTAATTTTCCACTAATTGGATATGGGTGGGTTTTTTGGTTTCTATTATGTTTTTTTCAGTGAGAATAAATCAACTAAAAATAAAATATGGATAAGTGCATATTATTTGATTAGCTTTGTGTAATTGTTTGAGAGATTCTATATATATATATATATATATATATATATTCATAAATGCAAGTGGGATGAGTGTGAGTGATGATTGTAATCTTGTATTTGGATGTTTCCCTTGAACAATAAAGTATACCAATTATCATTACCATGTAGATATTTTCCTTTAAAGGATTTTACCACGTAAATCATTGTGTTAAATCATTGTGTTCATTTGTGATTGTTGCACAAGAATTCATATCAAAACGAGAACGAAGGAACGAGAAAGAAGGAACGAGACGACAAGACTGAGCTTTTCATTAAAGTGACGGAGGACAGATTCGCTAGAAGGGCGATATTTATTGGACTATCGTTCCTAATCGTATTAAAGGGGGGAGATAACCGATCAAACACTTCAACTCAATCGATTTTCCAATTTCATCGCTACCTCGGGCTTACGAGAGACGTAATACCCAAGTTTCATTGCTCCCAATGGCGTGCATGAGGTGTGATATTTGCAATAAAGAGGTCATCATCACCCCATATAACTAGCGTGAGGAGCGATAATTATTTTTTCATGACTGGCATTGCCTTGTGGAGGGAGCGATAACCATGGTATATGCAACACGAGGTATGAAAGCAGGTTTTTGGTTCTATTATAAAAAGGATCACCTTTATTAAATGGGTGGATGATGTTCTATAAATTATTCATTCGTTTAAGAGGTGTATAATTTTTTATTTTTTTTAAAGGTCTTATGATATATATATATTTTTGGTTTTAACATTGAACTTTAATATTGTTTCTTCATTTGGGAGTTTCTGCTAATGGAAAAAGTATGTAGTTACAAGTTTGAGGTGGAGAAATTCAATATAGAAAATAACTTCGAGATATGGAAGCTTAAGATGCGGGATATGATTTTGCAACAAGGATTACAAAAGGCATTGGCAAACAAGTCAAACAAACCATGGTTATGTCGAATGAGGACTGGGAAGATCTTGATGCAAGAACTCTCAATACCATTTGTTTGTGTCTGGCAGATGAAGTTATGTTTAATATCGTTGGAGTCATAATAGAAACAGGCTTATGGATCAAGATGGAAATTATTTATATGATGAAATCCTTAACGAAAAAAATATACCTCAAGAGGATGTTATACAGTTTGCCAATGAAAGAAGGTACAAAAATTGTTGATCATTAAAATACTTTCAATACCCTTACATGTCAGTTGACTAGTATGGGTGTAAAATTCGAAGATAAAGACAAGGTAGTTACACTATTATGTTCATTTCCCGAGTCTTGGATCATTTAGGCACTTCTATAATTTTTATCTCAATAGATGTCCTTGATTATGATATTGTTGTGGGAGCTTTGTTGACTAAGGAGATGAGGATAAATTTGATTCGGATTTTATGAGAAGAACAAAGTGGATGCAGATTATTATTAATCTTTAATACGTAAACATATAACAGGTATGCAATAAAACAATAGAGATACAGTAAAATTGGTTTCTATTAACTTGGGAAATAAGATGAATTTGTAAAATGTCGCGGAAAACAAGCTTGTTGGAATGGTGGTGGCTTATCTCTGAGAAGAGATGTAACGATTGCGTTCATTCGCAAGAAGATGATTACGATGAGGATCTGAAGGCATTTTTTACAATAAATATGAATGCCAAAACCCTAGACATCCAAAAAACTAACCCTGGGATATGAAGCATCAAAAGACATGTGGGCCCCATTGGGGTAAGTTAGTACATTAACTTCCGAGGGTCGTAACTTTTGCATATGATATCCATTTAGGGTGAACGATAGATTGTTGGAAAGGTATTGACGAGGAGATTCATTTAGGGGGATCAATCAAAACCTTTGGCCATCATTGAGAGGCATGATTGTGAAAAAACATGATTCAGGCCCTCCAACTGGCCCCCGAAGTTAAAAACTGCTAAAAATAGTAAATTGTCAAAATTGCCAGAAATTTGTTTTGAGCCAATTGGAGAAGGTGGGTGGCCACTGATATCCACATGGATCAATCCTCCCTCCTTAGGAAGAAATTGTCTCCATTGCATGGAGTTCCCCCATTAGATGAAGAAATTTCTACTAAATTTGCCCCCCTGGTGAGCCACTTGCCTTGGTGTAGTAGTTGTCCTACTTTGACAACTCGATAAAGTTGGATCCTCTGCTAGCAAGTCTCGTTGACTTGTGTGTCCACAATTTTATCCATGGATTCTTGTTGTGTGCATTCAAGGTTGATCTTTGTTGGTGTCAATTGTTCTGTTATGTCTGAGGTGTTCAATAATGGTGGGAAATATGGCTGAAGGAGAGCCACGTTGAACATTGGGTGAAGACCAAAGAATGGAGGAATGTTAAGCTCAAAAGAATTATCTCCCACAACCTTGATGATGGTGTAAGGCCCATAACGAAGTGGATGAAGCTTTCAATGGGGTCCTGTAAGGCATTCTTTTTGCAAATGCAGCCAGACTTTGTCTCCCGCCTGAAACTTATGTGGCACCTAGTGTTGATCATGGCGTTACTTGTACTTGGAATTAGACTCCTGTGAAATCTCCTGAACCTGTTGGCGGATGTGATGGATCTGCTCAATGAATCGAATGCCTTTATGAACTTCAGCTGGAGTAGGTGACAATTTGTTCGAGGTGGTCACAAGGGGTAGTGCAACGTCCATGGGACCCAATGGTTGGAATCCCAATCCCACCTGAAATGGGTTATGGTCGGTTGAGCTATATAGGGATCGATTGTAGTTGTGCTAAACATATGGGAGATTATCGTTCCATGTGCGGGGGTTCTTGGAATTGTACATGTGTAGGATATGCATGATCATCTGATTGACGACCTTAGTTTGGCCATATGTCTAGGGATGGAAGGCCGTGGATTTGGTGAGCTTGGTGTGCAACAGTGACCAGAGGCTCGACCAGAATGTGATGAGGAACTGACTGTCTCGATCAAATACAATGGTTTGTGGGATTCCAAAATGTACCCACACTTTCTCAAAGAAGATCTTTGCAGTGACCTCCGCAGTGATGCTCTTCTTGCAGGGGGCTAAAAGCACCATTTTAGAAAAGCAATCAACAACCATGAAAAAAAATCCATTCCCCTGCTTGGTGGTCGGAAGGCTTGACATGTAATTCATTCATATGGATTCTCATGGCCTGTCAAGAGTAGGAAAAGGTGTGTACAAGCCTTGTTTCTTACTGGTGGGCTTAATAATAATGCAGGAAGTGCAGGACCTGATATATTTGATGACATCCTGCCAAATTTTTGGCCAGTAGAAATGTTGTTGTAGCAGTGTCATTGTCTTTTCGAAGCCAAAGTGTCCTGTTACACGACTATAGTGGGCTTCCCAAATCATCTTTTCTCATTCTCTTGATGGAACACAGAGATGGCCAATATGCCACAACAATCCATCATGAAGATGGAAATTAGTGATGACTGGGTGCATGCCCAAGATTTTGGAAGTGTTAGCAAAATCAAGTTCTGTTTCATAGAGTTGGGGCCACCTGGAGGTTTTGTGGCCAAACGAGTCTAGCATTGTTGTGAGTGATGCGACTGGAGGTCGGTTGAGGAAATCAATGACTCGGTTGGTACTTCCTATTGTGTACTTGATGTTAAGGTGGAAATGTTGTAAGTATGTGGACCACTTATGATGGTGGTCATTCTGGAATTTTCCTTGGGTCTGCATGAACTGCAAGGGCTTATGATCAGTGTGGATGATTATCTCTTTCCCAAGAATGTAATGCCTCCATTGTCGGCAGGATTACACAATGGATTACATTTATTTGTTGTAAGTAAGGTACTTAGGAACGACATATGATAGTGTGTTGTTGTGATAGGCCATGAGGTGGTCGTGCTGAGTGACAACTGCGCCCACAACATAGTCTGAAGCATCTGTCTCGATCTCAAAGGGTTGTTGTAGGTCAGGTAATGAGAGTACTGGTGATTAGCACAAACGCTGCTTCAAATGATCGAACGCTTTTTGTTGAGACAAAACCCAAACAAAATTTTCCTTAGCACCTCCTCTGGTTACTTGGCTGAGGGCCGATGCAATATGGGAGAACCCCAACACGTACTTGCAATAAAAATTGGCCAGGCCTAGGAAGATTTGAAGTTCAGTGAGTGTGGTTGGTGCTGGACAATCAAAGATGACCCGGATTTTGGTTAGATCCACATGTACACCATTCTAATACACGATGTAATCGAGATATTGGACCTGGTCCATGCCGAAGGAGCATTTTTCAAAATTGGCATATGACTTGTGTTGTCGTAGGGTGTGCAGAACCTGTTGAATGTGAAGCAAGTGTTTTACCCACGTCTTGCTATAGATGAGTATGTCATCCAGATGCACCACTACAAAATTATTCGTGAAAGGTTGCAGGATATCGTCCATCATCCTCATGAAAGTCGTTGGAGCATTTGTCAAGCCAAAGGGCATGACCAACCATTCGAGGAGACTTTATTTCGACTTGAAGGCGATCTTCCATACATCTGTCTACTTGATTAGGAATTGGTGGTAGCCAGAATTTAGATCAATCTTCCTGAAGTATTTGACCCCCTTGAGTTGACTAAGGAGATCATCGATTCAAGGAATCGGGTATCGGTTCTTGACTGTAGTTTTATTTAGGGCTCGGTAATCAATGCAGAGTCTCCAGGTCTTGTATTTCTTATGTACCAGCACAATCAGGCTCCCACAAGGCTATGAGATGGGATGGATGTGGCCCATGTGGAGCATTTCTTGGATCTGTCGCTTGATATTCTCATTCTCTAACAGGGAGCGATGGTATACTGGCCCATTTGGTAGCAGTGCGCCAGGGGTTAGATCGATGGGATGCTTGACTTAACAGTGCAGAGGTACCGCAGTCGGCGAGGAGAAGATATCTTGGTATTCCTCCATGACCTTATCCATTTGCTTCTGTTGTGTGGAGAGGTTGGCCGCGGAGGTCCTTGATGTGGCTGTAATGTTGCGCTCATTCTGAGAGTGAATCACGAAGAATAAAAACTTCCCAATTTGTGAGATGACCTTCCTGCATTGATTGGAAATGATCAAGGAAATAGCACTAGGTGGGATGGCCTCGGGCATCCTATACAATTTCTTGTTCAAAGTAATAATAACACTACGAGGCCTAGATTCATATACAACATGACGTTTTCGTAAATAAGGTTGTCCCAAAAGAACATCACAAACTTCAAGAGGAGAAATGTCACATATTACCTCGTCTTTTAAGGGCTTGATTTCGTACTATATGCGACATTGTTGGCTGATGTGAAGGTTGCTTCCTTGGAGGAGCCATCCAATGGTGTAGGGATGCAGGTGCGGTGTTGTCGACAGGGCTAGTTGCTTGATGACATCTACTGAGATGAGCTTCTTCTGACTACCACTTTCAATGATGAAGTGTAGTGAGGTTCCCTTCACCCACATCTATGAATGAAAAAGGCACTCACCTTCCTCTGGCTCATCTGGTTCATTAGGCTGGACCTTGGTAGTGGAAACGGTGGCACTAGGTTCTGTGTCGATGATCTGTTTTCCTCTTTCTAGTTCAGACTTAGAGTCTGACCCCATATCTGAATCAAAGGATTTCACCTCAATCACCAGTGACTTCTTTGAGCGAAAATCAGTAGTGTTGTGCCAGGGGATCTTATGGAAGTCACACGACTTCTTGGTATATTTCTTCGTATTTCTAATGTTCCTCTTTGCTTGCGACTTAGGCTAGTAGTCATGAAGCTTTCCATCTTTTCTCTATCCTTTCTTCTGTGGGTTGGGGCTTCCTTTTCCCTGCTTTTGTTGTCAAGGGTTTCCTATCCCAAATTGTCGCGTCTTTTGTTTGAGCTTCTTCTCTATTTTGACGGCATATAGGTAGGTCACACCCAAGGACGAGATGTCCAGAAAATCGATTTTGGCCTTGATGTATCTGTGTAGACCACCACAATACTTGAGCACCATATGTCACTCAGAATATTTGATACCTATCTTAGTGCACAAGGTATGGAAGATACTTGTAAACTCTGGAACAACTTGGTCTCTTTCTTGCCGCAATGTTGTCCATTTTGTATACATGTCATCATAACTTCCGACAGGGTAGTACTATTCTTTAATAGCATCCCTAAATGACTCCCAGGTGACTACCACCTTAAATAATGAGGGTTCCTATGTTTCCTTCCACTCACAAAAAGTCTCCCACCAATCTTTGACGTGGGGGACGAATTTGAGGAGAGAAAAAGTAATATTTTATCTATTCGAGAAGTTATGAACAGAAAAATACCCTTCTATCAAATTCAACCATTTTTCTACTAAGTTTGTGTCTATCTGTCCTTCAAATATAGGAATATCAAAGTTTATTTGTACCTTGAAAAGGGTGGCGCTACATCTTGAGGAAGATGTGTTGACTGTTGGTAGCCACCAAAGGATTTGCGCAAAATTATCCATCATTTTGTTCCTTTGTTACATAAGGGATTCCTCGAGAAACATTTTGAAAGGATGTACTATCCCATGGTCTTTCTTTTCACCCACCATGAGAGGTCACTTGGGTGTGCGAGATATTTTTTCCTAAAGAGAAACAAGCTCAAGCCCCAATTCTTTGTACCCTGAACTCGTTGGGGACATGCATTAAAAATGACAAGGATCAGACTGCTATGATACCACTGATTTGTTTTTTATGAGAATAACTAAGTGGATAGAGATTATTATTAATATTTAATACATAAACATATAATATGTATGTAATAAAACAACATAGATACAGTAAAACTGGTTTCGATTAACTCAGGAAATAAGCTGAAACTATAAAATGCAGCTGAAAACAAGCTTGTTGGAATGGTGGCAGCTTATCTCTGAGAAGAGATGTGACGGTTGCGATCATTCACAATAAGATGATTACAATGAGGCTCTTAAGGCCTTTTTACAATAAAGATGAATGCTAAAACCCTAGACATCCAAAAACCTAACCCTAGGAGATGAACCCTCTATGCATTTTCAATTTAAGTCTTCCTCTTTTGCTGAAAATTCCATGTTTTGACTTCTTATCCTTTATCTTTTTGTTGGTGTTTGTCATCAATCTGAAAATTATTTTAGATTTCCCATGCTTGACCCCTTCAACTTTTTCTTCGAAAATTTGTTTGTATGTGAACTTTTTCCACATACCATTCTTTGTTGTTTCCTCTTCACCATTGAGCTTTTGATCATCAATTTGCTACAACATTAACTCATAGTAAAATCTGATTTCTTCAGGACTCCAATGCATTAAAATTTTATTAACTTTTCCAGTTTCTTCTTCTCCAATATCCATTGTGTTTTCATCATAAATTTACTCAATTTTTGTATCTGTAATGCAGTCTCCTTCTTCTTCAATGACCCTATAGTATTCATCATAATCTGATTTGTTTAGCCATATTTTAATGAATTTAATCTCTGCATCGTAATCTATTGTTTGTGTGCAATCACTAAAACATGACTTTTCAAGCCATTTATCAATAAATTTTAATTCTTCATGAACAATATCTGGCACTTTGAGTGCTCTTGTTCATTGTTGTTTGCGTCTATCGATGCTCCCATCTCTGTTGTTGCAGCTTCAAATACTTCATCTCTAATAACCTTTGACTCATGACGTCAAGAGACAAACTGCAGAAAGGCTGACTCGGGCTGGGTGAAATTTCCCTTGGAAAAAAGCACGAAAATATGATCAGACTCAAGTAGCATGACATTGACATAAGCTCATGATGTAGGAGGCAACATGAACTCTCCTTGTGTTTGGAAGAGTGACCAAATGAAGGAGGACACAAATCTATGTAGCAAGAAATACTTACTAAGGTCACACTATATCCCAATGATCGACGAAAAAACTAAAGGATGTGCTTTGTCCAACGACGACTCTTTGTGCTGTTGAAAAAAGAATACATATTTCCCATCCCCTCTTTTTGGGATATTCGATTTTTTTTTCTTTTTCAATTTTTTAAGAGCTTGAAAAAGAATAAAATAATGCTACATTACAAAGGAGGAACGAGTTTTGTAAGAAAGCATACTAGTTCCAAGCACAAGGAACATACTAATGATCAGAGCAAGGACACATGTGCAGGAAAAGGACACTCAAGGAAAATTCCTCCATGGGTCAAGGTGTCAGGTCATAGAGGCCAAGTGCTACAAGGCTTGTGTATAAGGTATTCTTCAAAGGTTTAGTTGAGAGAAACATGGAATTGGAATTAGGCCAAATACATAGAGATTCAAATGAGATTAAGAAAGACACAACAAAACCCCCTTCCATGTAATTTTTACGAGCCCAGAGAAGGTAAGCTCGGTAGTTTTTTCACGTTTAGAGAGTTTGAAAAAATATAAAAGAAGACTTCAGGGAGTATCTTTTTCGGAGATAGTCTAGTTGGTTCGAAAAAGGGGTAAAATTGCACCGAAAATACGTATATTCAAAACCATTTTAATGAGTGTGACAAAGAGAAGATCACTTGGAAATATTTTCAATTTTAAGGAGTTTGAAAAGAGCTTAAGTATGGACTCACTTCCTTTTTCTGAGTTTAGTCTCCTTAGCCCGAAAAAGTATAAAAGTTACTAAGGAAAACTCTCCCAATGAGACAAATCTCCGGAGGCATACCTTTTTGTGTTATTCATTGCCAAGAGGCACATATATTTGACTTTAGTACAACCATGCTCACATGCATGAAGAGAAAACTAACAGAGTGTCGGAAACACAACAACAATAACTTCGGGTTTGGTACTATTATATTCTCATTCTTCTTCTTAGATAGTACCTAGTCTCAATCCTAGAGAGGATGGAAGAAAGGGTAAACTACATGATGGAAAAAGGGGTAAAATCATGCCAGTAGATGTTCTTCTGGACCAATTTAATGAGTGTAAAGGAAAAAGGTCACTCGACGATATTTTCAATTTTAGGGATTCTGAAAAATGTTTAATTATGGAATCCTTGGGGGTTCATTTTTTGTAAGTAATCTCCACGGCTCGAAAAAGGTGATAAACCAAAACCAAGGAGAATGTTCCTTTTTCGAGGATTTAGTCCCTTAAGCCCAAAAAAGGGTTAAAGTTATGCCCAAGAATACTCTTATAGCAAATCAAAGTTCCTAGAGAATACCTTTATTCGTGAAATTGATTGTCCGGACCAAAAAGGGGTAAACTACCATCAGACAAACATGCCTTCAAATTTGATTTTGGTGAGCGCGAAGGGAAACAAGATCGCTCAGAAATATTTTCATATTTAGAGAGTATGAAAATGGCTTAAAGAATACTCAAGGGGCCTACTTTTCTCAGTTAATCAAGACAAGATAAAAAATCATAAATACAGTCTCGTCAGATGTTTCTTTTGAATTATAAATCAATATTGAAAGACAACAAAGCGTTCTCATTTGGGAGTCCCAAGAGTGAGGCCAAGAATTATGGTGCATCAAAGTAATGAGGCTCAATCTCATAATCATGACAGGAATAACAAGGAATCTTGAGCCTATAGTCATTACTAACAACACAGACGCCAAAATGCAACAAGGATCTACCTAGGGAATCCATGTAAAGGTAGGCTCTACCACCTAATTATGACACTTCTAGAGCAACAATGAAGGTTCCATGTCACACCTCGGTGGGATCAATACTATGGAAAAATGGAAAATACAATGAGATGCATAAAGTGGAGGTGAAATCCTAACTTATATGCAAAGCATTGGAAAAAATGAATTTTACGAAAGGAAGCTAACAACTCATTTTGACCATTACAATTTGAAAATTACCAAAAAAAAGAAAAATATCCTTTGTTAAAGAAGTTGATTCTGGGAGCTTCAGTGGATGAAACGAACTTCTGATAGAACCAAGTAAGTACAAATGGATCCCTCTTGCATTTCAATTAATTTTTTATGCATTTATTTTTGTTTTGAGTGGGCACACTCTTCTAAAAAGAGTGGCCCTGCGTGTATGCGGGCTGTCCAAGGATAGCCCATGCATGTACTCAGGAAGAAAACACTCTTCCCATGTACATACATGACTGAGGCCAAAAAGACCTGCGTACACCCTCAAAATATTGGAAAAAATTTAAAAGGAAAGAGCTAAATCCCTTTAATTTTCCATGGAATAGGACATATGTCCACTGGAGGGAGAGGGAACATCAGGGTATTGACATACTGGTTGAAGAGGATCCTGCAGCCATCACCGCACTTAAATAGTGTGGGCTATGCAATTTCTTCCAGTGTCCTTTTATGAGGGAACAACCTATATTTGTGAATGCCCTAGTTGATTACTGACATCTAGATGCAGAGGAATTCATGATAGAGGGACAATCGTTGACTCTGATGACTGAGGGTATCTACTTCATGATTGGCCTCTTGAGGAGAGGGGAACTAGTAAATCTATGGACATTTCCCCTTGGTCATTTTCACATTGAGGACTACATCTGTATGTACTATGAGGTTGGCACCGAGAAGGTAGGTTCTCAGGTGTCGATTCACAAGATCAGGAGATTGACTCTATGAGTGATCATACCTGATTGAGTGGATTACTGGATATGCGGCCCTTCACCAGGATTCCCAGGAAGAAATGCATTGTGTTATTCAGTGCCAGGAGGCACATATATTTGACTGGAGTACAACCATGCTCACATGCATGAAGAGACAGCTGACAAAGTGTCGACAATGAAACAATAAGAACTTTGGGTTTGGCACTATTCTATGCTCATTTTTGTTGGGTATGTGTTATATTCTTTGCACGAGTAGTACTGTCTGAGCGCCTGCGTCGGGCGCGCAGGGGGGGTGCAGGGGGGCAGAGCCCCCCGCGCGGGGGTTAGGGGGCAGCGCCCCCGAATTTTTTTTTTCGGGCCGACATATTTCTGGGACGACATATTACCGGGACCACATGATATTAGGTGGTTTTCGGCACATGGTTTTTTGCCGATGGTTTTCTAGTTCCGGTTAAGGAATTAGGGTTTTGGACTAATCCAGGTCATTGGGTTAAGGTTTTGGATGCCGCTGGCTCCTATATGTATATTGTATTGTAAACAATGTAAAACAATGTGTATGAATATAATATATGTTGGTTTTCCCGGTTTGGGTTTCCAGATGAAAAATCTCTGTGTAATGTTTGTATTTGCCATTGTATCTTTTATGTTCTTTTCTGAATATCAGTTTACAGTAGATATTGTACAAGGTTAGAATTTACATTTGGTATCATAGCTTTATTGGCTTCAGGGGGACGCCTTTGTCTTCAAGGGTTTGTCTTGGGACTGTGATAAGCCTTGTTACAGTGGGAGATCTTCGGCATTGTTTTTCAGGTGAAAAGAAATGGCAAGCAATTCGAAGATGGAGATCGAGAAGTTTAATGGGAAAATCTTTGAGCTGTGGAAGCTCAAGATGGAAGATCTTTTGGTGGACAGAGATCAGTGGATCATGGTAGATCCAGGTACGACACCTACAGGAACTTCTGCAGATGACTGGAAAAAGACGGATCGGAAGGCAAAGAGCACAATTCGATTGTGTCTCTCCGATTCAGTATTACTGAATGTGTTAGAGGAAGCTACAACCAAAGATTTATGGGAAAAGTTGGGGAAGTTGTATCAGTCTAAGTCCCTGGTAAATAAACTATTCCTGAGAAAGAAGCTGTATAACTTGAGGATG
>ML790439.1:483177-521146 GCA_009831015.1 Picea engelmannii
GGAGTTTCGGGACTTTCAATGTCAAGAAAAAGAGTCGTCATAAAACCCCGATCGCCGAAATCGCGACCTATTAATTAAGTAAATCCTTTTATTATCTTAATTAATTCAGATTATCATTTCGGAGTTTCATTAATCAAAAGTTCAGAAATCGGGAACTCGGGGATCGAGAGATCGGGATATTTGACGATGTGAAAACTTCTGTTCGTAGAGTCGCGAGTTGCGATTTCTTGATATAGTTAATCACTCTTCATCATACTTAACAGTAATTAAACCTTGATTACGAATTAATCACGATCGGGGATCGGGAAATCGGAGAAAACGATGTTAAGTTTATTTGTTCTTTCAAAACCGCGAATCGCGATTTCCCGATATAATTAGTTTAACGTTTAAAACTTATTTTAAAATGAGATTTAAGAAAATGATGAATTAATCAAAGATTAGCGTATTGGGAAATCGGGGGTCGGGGTTTCGTTGTTTGATTTGCATTGAAATTTGTTAGTTCAAAACAACGAATTCCGATATCCCAATATGGGTTTTATCTTTCTTAAGTTTTAACATTAGGGTTCATTTAGAACGTTATTCGAAAAAGTGTTTGGAGCAGACATTAGTTTTAATTTCAACCATTCTTTTTCCAAGAATAAACCGCCAGGGCAATTCGAATTCATTAGAGATGAAAAGTTTTGTTTTATAAAGACTTAAATAATGCAAAGACTCCCGGATATCAAAAAAATTTGTTCTTAAGGCAAAAAAATTAAGTTCTGTTTCAACACCCAGTTTGGGTTTCCAGGGGAAAAATCTCTGTGTAATGTTTGTATTTTCCATTGTATCTTTTCTGTTATTTTCTGAATATCAGTTTGCAGTAGATATTGTACAAGGTTAGAATTTACACATTCTTCTTCTTGGAGAGAACCTAGTCTCAGTCCTAGAGAGATTGTGTGGGGGAATGTGGCCTCCTTCCCAACAATATTCATATGGTAATCCTTTCTGCCATGATAGGGGGGAGAGAGGACCATAGAGGCCTTCGATGACACATTTGTTTCCTGGTGGGAACGACAAATTCCAACGATAGAGGAATACCCCTACATTGGAATCAACTTTTCTAGGGACCGAGACATGCCCATGCCTCTCGGAGAGGAGAGATAGGTAACATGTTTTTAAAATTATTTAATTATTTAATTGGTTTTATATATATCATTTTTATGTGTATAGAGTATTGACTTTCGTGTATCTTCTATGTACATATGTGGTACCAGTGTGCCTGATAGTATTCACAAGGACTTGGTGATGTCCTCGACTAGAGGCGGGACCAACAGCAACTGACAGACCAATAGCCGCAAGAGGACCTCCATCCAGAGAGGCTGAGATATTTTTGAGATGAGTGGAACACAACCTCACTGTTCTCACTCGTACAGTACCCATGGCCGATATCAATGATCTCTTTCCTTCCATGTAGCCTCATGTAGTGGGGGTTCCGCAAACGTGGGTGCAACTTTTCTGGTGTTTATAAAACGTTGTTGTTCATTATGGAAGGGCCAATAGGCCCCGAGCTTAGATAGGATATACTTTATATGTTTCGAGGGTACCATTGTACATGTATGTTTTGAGGGCATAAGCCTAGTGATGTATACTGAACCTTATTTTTGAGGCGTTCACACCCACCTATGTACTCATAACACTTTTGATATATATATATATATATATATATATATATATATATATTTACATCTTAATTGTGTTATGGATCACATTTTTTTACAAATGTATGTACATGTGTATGTGTGTGCTTCCCTTTCTATGTGTGTGCAACATGCCAATCTAATACTTGATTAGCTAGAGTATCTGTCATATGATTAAATATTCTAGGAATATGGATATATGTAATGTAATCAAAGTAATGTTCTAATAGATGTACCCTAAGGAAACATTGGTGTAAAGTAGGATCATAAATGTGGTAAACTCCATTTAACTGGGACACAACTAACTGAGCATCTAGGTAGACCCAGAGGTGTGAAATTCCATGTGACAAGGCATCACGAAGAAACTCTATCACTGGGTTGTACTCAACGACATTGTTTGTAGCATCACCTGTTAGCACAAACATCTACAACGACAAAAGTATCTCAAAGGTGTTGTGACCTCTAGATATGGAAAGTGATGCTAGTGAAATTGATCTCATAGCAGGCTGGCCAAGTCCTTTGTTTGCACAAGAAGCATTAAACACAACATTCAGAGCAGTTCATTTCGGGCTTGAAATCCAAGAAAGTAGACTGGTTCGATTTTCAATGGTGGAGACCCCATGTGTAGTTCAAATTAGTGGATCTTAGACAATCGGAATTTAAAAGTTGCGCAAAGATTAACAACTAGACAGAAGTCCCAAAGAGCCGAAGTCCCAAAGTCTTGAAGTGACGAGAGGCTTCCACATCAACTGAAATAAAATTACTTCAGGATATTTCCATCCAAACATCTCAAAGTCCCGAAGTAAATCTTAGCCATTGAAGGCTGAGGAAACACGTCGATAAATCTCACACTTTGGAAATTCGACAGAATAAATCTCCCGAAGCCCGAACTCCCAAAGTGAATCTCAGCCATCCAAAATAAGAGGACACATGGAGGTAGATATCTCACTTCGGGGATATGATGCTTTGGAGGATTGTAAGAGCTATGCATTGAAAAGTCCTGACTCCCAAAATCTCGAAGTAATTATGGATTGTTGATCTCAAATCAACAAGGACTTTTGATCTTTGTAGTAGGTAAGAAATGAATATTGACTGAAGAATTGAAGTACCAAAGACACTTGCACTCATCTGTCAGGAATAGTGGCACTCATCCATGGAGACAAGTGCATTCCATCTGGACCTGACATGTGGCACTCATTTCAGGTCATTTGGCTGTGTCATCCAATCATATCCATGTGACACTTGTCACCCTTCTTTCCATGACATGTCATAACAGTGACGTCAGGCCACCACGTCAGATTCAGGAGATCATCCTACGATAGGTATTCCTACTCAACATTTAAAGTTCCCAAATGAAAAAGTTGGCTCCATCTCTAAGCATGGTTTAAAAGGATTCTGGAGTTAGCAGGTGGATAAATTTTAGCGGGGGAACTAAAATAGAGGGGTTTCCCATATCGTGGATTTGCATTAGATTGATGGCCACACTTTATTGCAAGGATGGAACATTCGTGAATGTTAAAATTCTAGAGTGGTCCCACAATCGAAACTATGGTATAGTAAAAGAGATACATGGTGGAAGGTGGTGAATTGTGGACTCAAAAGAAGTGTGGGTCCAAACCGCTTTCAATGGCCCCACATTCACATGCTTATAAAATGACAAATCCAAGAGCAACATGTGGCCACCCCCTAGGCATTAATCCTCGTTGCGATCCCGAGAAAAAAGGAGTGGTGGTTGAAACCTTGAATCACTCCATAAATAGAAGGCATGAATGGTCTAGTCGTGGAGACAGAACTGTCAGCCCAAGGTACTCTTATGGACAATTTTTCCTGCAGGCCCATGTTCATTTGAGCTTGCATCTGACAGAAGGATACACACATAGTCTAAAATAAGGATGAATACATGTAAAGCCTTGAATGGGCTGGCCAGATCACACTCCTGGCAGTTGTGGATTGATCTGAGTATAAATAGATTAGTTCCAGATTTTGTTATGGTCGTCAACTAGTTCAACAACGCTCCCTATTTTGTAATATTTTGATTAACAAAATTGTTCTTTGGTTTTGTATGATATATGAGACTTTCACATTAATATAAGTCAGGTTCTTTCATCATCTTGTTTAAATATTTGTTGAAACACTCGTGCATGGACGATCCATATGACGGTTGTAGTTGTATTGTAATGTAGGGTTGATTATAATGTTGTTGTGACCTGTTTCAGTAATTTCCTTGTTGCCTTTTTCCATCTTATGTTGAAATGATCATGCATGGAGGATCCAAATGAGTTGTCATAGTCGCATGATAATGAAGTTTTGATTATTATGCTACTGTGATATATTTCAGTGTCTAAAACTTAAGTTCAAGAGTGCTCTTGTGCATGAGTTTTTCTTCACCAAGCTGCTTGAAGGCTGGATGCTCATGGAAGACTTGTCCACCTTTCTCACTAAGTATTCCTTTTTCTCACATTTAACTTTAAACCACTGTCTGAAGTTAATGAGGAACTCATTTCCTTATGCATTTCTTGTCCAGTTTCTGTGTTAAAACATTCTCGTAATGAGATTTTTCCACTTGAACTCCATTCATAAACCTACATCCACAAACATTTTTTAGGGGTACTGGGCTTATCCTCTTATAGTATGAGGGTGTCTCTCAGTGCTAACATCACCTAGACAAATTCCTCTGGAAGATAGAAAATTGCAGCCAGGTGTGAAAATAACCCAAGTTGCATAAGGAAGCCTCCGAGTGTGTCATCTAGCATCGTCAACGAACCCAAAATACACCTTCGATTCACTTGACATATGCCACAATGAAAAATAAGACATAAATAACTACAAGTCCACAAAACAAAAAGAAAAAAAATAGTATAAGAACTATACATATGTACAAGAAGTCACCGAGGAGACCAACCTGAGAGTAATACTTCTTGAGGTAGAGCCCATTTATAGGCTCTTCCAAGGCATTTACTTCAAATCCAACGAGATGTTAAGAGACATTCTTTAAGACCTCTTTCACAATGAACGGTCCAAACCACATGGGTTTGAACTTGCCTACCCCGAGGGGATATTTGTCTTGATCATAGACTAGGACATGATCACCTTCGAAAAAAATCTAAGGACGAACAGACCGATCGTACAAAAACTTGACTCATTTCTTATGAGCCTGATTGGTCGAGGCTGCATTGTGATGCTTCTCATCAAGATGCTTGAGATATAGTAGGTGTTCCTCAAGCGGTGAAGTGTCTAGCAATAATTCCACAACCAAATTGAGATCTGACATTCAATAGGTGAGACTACTTCCAACCCGTATACAATTTGAAAAGGTGAACAAATGGTGGTAGTATTTATAGATGTTCGATAGGCCCACAATGCCGAGTACAACATCAAATGCTAATTTGACTTGGTAGAATTGATCATCCGCTGAAGAATAGTCTTGAGAGACTTATTCATAGCTTTAACCTGACCATTCTTTTGTGGGTAAGAAGGTGACAGATGTTCTTTCCTTAACCCAAGATTTGATGTTAACTCAGTCATCATTTTTTTTTGGAAGTGACTACCATGGTCACTGACAATATCCTTCGGGATGAAGAATATTGCTACTATTTGGTTAAAAATGAAAAGAGTCGTTTTTTCTCCATCATTTTTAAATGTTCCCATAGCATCGACCCACTTCTTGAAGTAGTCTACCACTACTATGATGCAACGATTCCCCTTGGTTGATGTCGGGTGACATGTAGTGAAATCAATCCCCCACTTGGTTAAAGGACCAAAAGAAATGATAGGAAACATGGGAGCATGGTGTGCCCGCATCTTCCGAGAGAAGATATGACAAGGGTGGCACTTCTTGACCACCTCGACGCAATCCTTGATTAACGAAGGCCAGACGAAACCGACACGTAGAATATTTTGGGTTGTTTACAACCCAGACAAATGACCACCACATGCTCCAGTGTGGTAGTCGTTCAAAATGAGCTATGCTTCTTCATGGATAAGACACCGACAAATAATTCAATATACACCTCGATGATACAAAGTGTCATTGAGTATGAGATAGTTTCGTGCTTGATGGAGAATTTGTCAACACTCATCGCGGGAAACAGAAGTAGGGCACTCCAAAGTTTGGATATAGACTAGTACATCTCCATACCAGGGGTCCAAAGATGTGATTAGAAAAAGATCTCCTTTGATAGGCTATTCTTTGAGCGTGATATCACTATACTTGACCGGAAGTTCAAAAACATGTTTGACAAAGATCGATGACTTTTTGGATTTTGCGGAAACAAAATCCAAGTCAAATTCCTGAAGGATTACAATCTATCTACTGATATTTGTGCCAATGACTTGTCGTGTCAACAAATATTGGAAAGGGTTCACAACGATAATTATAGTGGTCTTGTGAAGAAAAATGTACTAACATAATCGTGGGACAACATGCACTTCTTCCAAAGAAATCTTCTCGATGTGAGCATAGTTGAGTTTTGGCCCAAATATGCCTCAACTAAGGTAATAAATAACATGCTTCTCGACCAAATCATCTTCTTGAACTAAGACCATGCCGATGATCAACTCTGCAGTAACCAAATACAACAAAAAAACTTTTTTATAATCAGGAGGCCATAGCAGAGTGTCAGACACAAGGGCGCATTTCAACGCTTCAAAAGAGAGTTGAGCAGCTTCATCCCAACACAATGGGACTCCCCTTTTCAAGAGATGTGTAAACCCTTTAGTGATCTCGGTGTAATTCGTGACAGAACACCAAAGACAACTCGCTTTCCATGTAAGCTCTTAAGATGGGGTATTGTGTACAGGGGAGGAAATTCAACTATAGCCTCAACCTTGAGAGGATCGACCATGATCCTTGTTTTCGAAACAATGAAACCTAAGAGACGACCTGACATCATGCAGAAACAACATTTGTTAGGATTCAAGTGAATATGATACTAGCGACATCGTTCAAATATTAGTCAAAGGTGTGTAGGATGATCAGATCTCTTGTGAGAGCATGATGTTAGATCATCAAGATATGCCTCGAATATATGTCTAAGGTTGTGAAAACAAAATGACATGGCTCATTGAAATGTGGCTCCAACATTATTCAGGCCAAAAGGCATCTTACGATACGCGAACGTACCCCAAGGACAAATAAAAAAAAAATTATGCTAGTCTTCGGGTTTGATCTGGATCTGGTTATATCTTGAGAAACCATCCATGAATGAAAATACCTCGCATACAGTGCATTCATAGACAATATGATCGATGAATGGGGTGGGAAAATTATCTTTTGGACTGGCCTTGTTCAAGTTACGAAGTTACATGCACACGCAAATCTTACCTTGTTTCTTATTAACCGGAACCAGGTTTGACACCCATTCCGTCAATTGTATGGGTAGATAAAACCGAATTTAATCATTTTCTCTACCTCATCCGTAATTGTTTCCTCTTTTCAAGGATTCACCAGATGAAGGTTCATTCAGACCGGCTTGGCATCATGATAAGTCATTATTTCATGTTTGAAAATTGTTGGTTCTGTGCTTGGAATTTCCTCGTAAGACCAGGCAAAAACATCGTGAATTACTTAAATAACTCTGTATAAATTCGAATCTATTCAGGGGAGCAGTCTGCTCGGATGAGAAAATTCTCCACAATGCCAGGGGTTCTAGATATATCTATGGGAATCATTTCATATATATGCGCCTTATTACCCTCAACATAAATTGTGTGTGTAGCTAGAGGATTAATAGGAAAATACCTATCTCCAGTCACGGTCGAAATGAAGCTTCCACCTCTATTCTCCCCAATTCTATAATAAAGTAATATATATGATGAAGATCATCCCAGGGTCTGTCTGGACCATTCAATGCCTCAAGAATCACCTTGTCAGAGGGAAAGACTGGGTGTAAACGATATGTAGCGGCAAGAGAACCTTAAGCCAAAATAGGCTCGAGAACTGGATCTAAATCCTATGTAGGAGTCAGAACAGGATCAGTCGAAGATTGTTGGACAATGTTGTATGCATCTTTAGCCATGGAAAAGGGGCATTGTTTGAATATTGGTTGTTTTCATTGATGTCAACCCTAGTCATGGGTTTTGGACCGCAAGATTGATGAAGGTATTTGGACATGAAGGAAAATGCACATGTAGATACAATACCCATGGATAGATAGTATACATCATGTTGTTTCTGGTGGTATGTGGCACGTCATGTGGATCCTCATGGTTGAGGAGAGATGAATTTTTGAAGATGACAAAGTGAATTGAAGAAGGAAGTACATGTAGGCCCTGAAGATAATTAAAGAAAATAATTACAAAATAAGAAATTGTGATGTCGGCCCTAATGTTAAAAGGAAGTGACATAAATGGTATAAATAAATATCATTATACATTCATTTGATACACAAGTCGAATTTCAGAGGAAATCAGAAGAAAAGAAGGCCGGATTTCAAGGGAAGCTGAAGTCTTTTGGTGATGTGTTCTAAGGTATGTTATTTTCAGGTCATCTTACCATTTTTGCTATAACTTTTTTTATAGAATGATTCAGATGGTGAAATTGCTATGGTATTGAGAAGACATATCAAGGTACTTGTGGTAAAAGTTTCAACTCTTTTTTCGCTAAAATTATGGAGATACAACTTGTGGAAGATAGGGTTTTTGACCAGTCCTGAAGCTAGTCAATAAACATGTGTTCCAGGTAAAACAATCATAACTTCTTCATAGATAATCCAAATGAAATGGGATGAATTGAATTTGAAATATTACGGATAGTAGTTTCTTTTGTGAAAGTGTCAGAATTGGATGTTAAATATTGAGCACGGGGCATTCTATACAAGTTCGGTTTCCTGAATAAACCAGAATTGAACAAGGTCTACCATTCTCTCTATAACTTCTTTTTGGGGAGGATTCAAGAAGTGAAACTTGGAGAAGTTTCATAGAATAAACTGAATAATATTATCTACAGGATTAGAGTATTCCAAGAATTGAATAATTGTAGAAATTGAGGAAGTCTCAGGAAGCATTATCAGGTTCTATGTGATGGTTGGTTGATGGTGATGATTTAATGTGAAGTTTTATTATCTCTTGTATATTCTTGGGCGAAAGAAAGGGGAAAGGATGGAGAGTTAAACTCTCTCTTTATATTGGAGGATTGTATATTTCTCCTAGAGGTTTATCCCTCCCTTTACACTTGGAAGTTGTAGCTACCTTTGGAAGTCATTACTTCCCTTGAACAATAACTATTGATTATTTCTCATATATTGTGCATGGTGTATTGTGGTGTATTGGTGTAACTCTTATACTATTTTTCATTGCTCATTGGATATAATTGAAGGGTTTAAGTATAAGTCGAAAAAGTTTTTAAATTTTACTTGATACTGATTCACCCCCCTCTCAGTATCAACAATTGGTATTAGAGCAGGTTGCCTTCAGAACAATTTAACCACTGGGAGGAAAATCCTGAGAAGAGATGGATGAACATGAGCACATTTCAAATCGGATTCAAAAATTTGATGGAAGAAATTATGCATACTAGAGTGATAGAGTGAAAACTTACCTAACAACTTTGGGAGTAGACATTTGGTACTCAGTTGTAAATGGCTATGTAATCCCAAATAATGCTCCAACCAATCCAAATGAGAAGAAGCTTATGAGTTGTAATTCAAAAGCCAGACATGTTATTCTAGCAGCATTGCAACCAACCATTTCTATCAAATTGATGGGTTGCAACACTACTAAAGAGGTATGGGACAAACTCAAGAGTATCTACGAAGGTGATCCAAAAGTTAAGCAGGTCAAGCTTCAACGACATAGAGCGGAATTTGAAAATTTGAAGATGAATGAAAAGGAAGATATTGCAACCTATCTTCTTCAAGTTAATGAAGTTGTTAATGCTATCAAAGGATTAGGTGAACTTCTCAATGAATCGTTGGTTGTACAAAAAGTGTTGATATCACTTCTCTTGAAGTATGATGCTAAGGTCTCCACCATTGAAGAAACTAGGGACTTGACCAAAATGACAATGGATGAATTACATGGGTCTCTTATAGAATATGAAATGAGAAAAGGTACAGAAAGTGACCAGCCAAACAATGAAGCAGCCTTTAAATCCACAAAGAAGACAAAATACAAGGATAACGACCTTGATGAAGAAATAACAAATTTTGTAAGAAGGTTTCAGAAGGGAAGTGGAAGATACAAAGGTAAGTCTCCTCTCAAATGCTTTAACTGTGGCAGAATAGGACATATTGTTGAAAACTGCTACTATAAAAACAAAAGTCTCAACAATAAAAAGAGCTTCTACTGCAAGGATGATGACATCTCCTCATATGAGAGTGCTGAAGAAGATAATGATGGAGGAGAAGTCATCTTCATAACCCAAGAAACTCGGGATGATGATCACAATAATTCTAAAGAAGAAGAAAACATTTGTCAAGAATATTCAGATGAAGAAACCAACCTTGATTCCTTTTGGGGATACAAAGACAATGCAGAAAGTGAACAAGAAGATGAGAATCTTGAAAAGTTGAAGCATGTTGAAAATGAAAATATCAATCTTAGAAACACAGAAATAATACTAAAAGGTGAATTGAGTAGTTGTGAAGAAGAGAATTACAAGCTTGAAAATACCATTAATAGCTTGAAGGAACAATTAGAAGATTATGAGAAATTGAAAGAAAAATTGGATCACACAAAAGGGGAGCTACTATTGACAACAAAAAAGTTGAAGAAGTTCGAAAAAATCTCTGAAACATTAGATGAGATCCTTAGCAATCAAAGATATTCAAATGACAAGATAGGACTAGGATACAATGATAGTTTGAAGACAACAAAACAAGGAAGGAAGACGAAAATGATGAAACCAACACTCCAGAAAAAGTTGAACAACAATATAGAAGACTAGAATTCAGAAGGAATGAGACATCAATAAGATCCTCTCCCATCAGGTATGAAAGAAATCATTATGAAGGAAACTACAGAAGAATATATCATGAACCCAGATGGACCAAACCACAAAGAATATCACTTACTCCCAGGTATCAAAATTTCTTTCTTGGACATTGTTATATTTGTGGAAATTTTGGACACAAGGCAATCAATTGTAGAATCAATGAAAGGAATAACTATGAAAGCTACATGAATGGAGAAAATAGTAGATATGGAAATGTTCGTAGACCTATCAACATAAATTATAATCCATTCGATCCATTAATGGATAAAAATTTTGTATGTTACAAGTGCAATAATCTTGGTCATAAAGCACGGGATTGTAGAGAGATGAAGGAAGATAATCATATACCAATTTTTTGTATTCCAACTACAACATGCAAAAGGAAAGAAATTCCACACAATGAAAACTGTCAAATAAAATTGGTCGCTAAAGAATGCAAAGAAGAATATGAATGGTTCATAGACAGTGGATGCTAATCTCATATGACTGAAGATCAAAGAAAATTTGTTAGCTTGAAGAAAAAGGGTGGAAGTGTTACATTTGGATATGACTCATCTACTAAAATACTTGGAAAAGGAATTGTAAAGCTTGGAAGTGAAAATGTAAAAGAAGGAAAAGTCCTATTGGTTGAAGATCTGAAGCATAATCTCCTCAGTGTTACTAAAATGTGTGATCGAGGATACACTCTTACGTTTGACTCCCGAAAATGTAAAATCAGAGAAAATAACTCAGGAAGATTGGTTGCAACTGCAACAAGAAGACCGAAAAATATATACATCCTAGACATGAAGAAGAGAGAGAAGATACAATCCACATAAAAGGATTCAAAGGAATAAAATGTCCCAAAGACCAAAAATAAGGATGAAGTATTATTGAGTGCCACATGTTCAGGGGGAGCAACCCCAAAGAACAGAGTTACCTTTTGCGATTAAACTCAATGGAAGAAGCCCTACCCTTTGCCATTGATGTCAAAGGGGGAGATAAATTGGGATCAGGATGATAGGGGGAGCATGAGTGTTGCCATCAATGACAAAGGGGGAGATTGTTGGAAGATTGGTTTTTGCCATTGATGTCAATCCTAGTCATGGGTTTTGGACCGCGAGATTGATGAAGGTATTTGGACATGAAGGAAAATGCACATGTAGATACAAGACCCATGGATGGATAGTATACATCATGTTGTTTCCGGTGGTATGTGTCACGTCACGTGGATCTTCATGGTTGAGGAGAAATGAATTTTTGAAGAAGACAAAGTGAATTGAAGAAGGAAGTACATGTAGGCCTTGAAGATAATTAAAGAAAATAATTACAAAATAAGAATTTGTCAGGTCGGCCCTAATGTTAAAAGGAAGTGACATAAATGGTATAAATAAATGTAATTATACATTCATTTGATACACAAGTCGAATTTCAGAGGAAATCAGAAGTAAAGAAGGCCGGATTTCAAGGGAGGATGAAGTATTTTGGTGATGTGTTCTAAGGTATGTTATTTTCAGGTCATCTTTCTAATTTTGCTATAATTTTTTTTCTATAACGATTCATATGGTGAAATTTCTATGGTATTGAGAATACATATCAAGGTAACTATGGTAAAAGTTTCATCTCTTGATTCTCTATAATTATGGAGATACATTCGGTGGAGGATAGGGTTTTTTACCAGTCCTGAAGAGAGTCAATAAACAAGTGTTCTGGGTAAAACCATCATAACTTCTTCAGTGAGAATCCAAATGAAATGGGACAAATTGCATTGGAAAGAGTACGGATTTTAGTTTATTGTGTGAGAGTTTCAAAATCAGATGTTAAATATTGAGCGTGGGGAATTCTGTACAATTTCGGTCTTCTAAATAAACCATAATTGAACAAGGTCTACCATTCTCTCTATAACTTCTTTTTGGGCAGGATTCAAGAAGTGAAACTTGGAGAAGTTTCAGAGAATAAACTGAATAATATTATCTATAGGATCGAAGTATTACAAGAATTGAATAATTGTAGAAATTGAAGATGTCTCAAGAATCATTATCAGGTTCTATGTGATGGTTGGTTGATGGTGGTGATTTAATGTGATGTTTTATTATCTCTCGTATATTCTTGGATGGAAGGAAGGGGAAAGGATGGAGAGTCCAAATATCTCTTGATATTGTAGGATTGTATCTTCCTCTTGCAGGTTTATCCCTCCCTTTACACTTGGAAGCTGTAGCTACCTTTGGAAGTCATTACTTCCCTTGAAAAATAACTAATGATTATTTCTCATATATTGTGCATGGTGTATTGTGGTGTATTGGTGTAACTCTTATGCTATTTTTCATTTCCCATTAGATATAATTGAATGGTTTAAGTATAAGTTGAAAAAGGTTTTAAATTGTACTTGATACTAATTCATTCCCCTCTCAGTATCAACAAATGGTATCAGAGCAGGTTGCCTTCAGAACAGTTTAACCACTGGGAGGAAACTCCTGAGCAGAGATGGATGACCATGAGCACATTTCAAATGGGATTCAAAAATTTGATGGAAGAAATTATGCATATTGGAGTGATAGAGTGAAAACTTACCTAACATCTTTATGATTAGACATTTGGTACTCAGCTGTAAATGGCTATGTAATGCCATATAATGCTCCAACTGATCCAAATGAGAAGAAGCTTATGATTTGTAATTGAAAATTCAAACATGTTATTCTAGTAGCATTGGCACCAACCATTTCTAGCAAATTGATGGGCTGCAACACTGCTAAAGAGGTATGGGACAAACTCAAGAGTATCTACGAAGGTGATCCAAAAGTTAAGCAGGTCAAGATTCAACGACATAAAGCAGAATTTGAAAATTTGAAGATGAATAAAAAGGAAAATATTGCAACCTATTTTCTTAGAGTTGATGAAGTTTTTAATGCTATCAGAGGATTAGGTGAAGAGCTCGATGAATCATTGGTTGTACAAAAAGTTTTGATATCACTTCTCTTGAAGTATGATGCTAAGGTCTCCACCATTGAAGAAACTAGAGACTTGACCAAAATGACAATGGATGAATTACATGGGTCTCTTACAGAATATGAAATGAGAACAGGTGCAGAAAGTGACCAACGAAACAATGAAGCAACCTTTAAAGCCACAAAGAAGACAAAATACAAGGCTAATGACCTTGATGAAGAAATAACAAATTTTGTAAGAAGGTTTTCGAAGGGAAGTGGAAGATATAAAGGTAAGTCTCCTCTCAAATGATTTAAATCTGGTAGAATAGGACATATTGTTGAAAACTGCTACTATAAAAAGCGAAGTCTCAACAATAAAAAGAGCTTCTACTCCAAGGATGATGACATCTCCTCAAATGAGAGTGGTGAAGAACATAATGATGGAGGAAAATTCCTCTTCATAACCCAAGAAATCCAGGATGATGATCACAAGATTTCTAAAGAAGAAGAAATCATTTGTGAAGAAGATTCAGACGAAGAAACCAACCTTGATTCCTTTTGGGGATACAAAGACAATGAAGCAAGTGAACAAGAAGATGAGAATCTTGAAAAGTTGAAGCATGTTGAAAATGAAAATGGAAAGCTTATAAACACAAACATAATACTAAAAGGTGAATTGAGTAGTTGTGAAGAAGATAATTACAAGCTTGAAAAGACCATTAATAGCTTGAAGGAAGAATTAGAAGATTATGAGAAATTGAAAGAAAAATTGGATGACACAAAAGGGGAGCTACCATTAACAACAAAAAACTTGAAGAAGTTCGAAAAAAGCACTGAAAAAATAGATGAGATCCCTAGCAATCAAAGATCTCCAAATGACAAGATAGGATTAGGATACAATGACAGTTTGAAGACAACAAAACAAGAGAAGGAAGACGCAAACTATGAAACCAACACTCTAGAATAAGTTGAACAACAAGATAGAAGACTAGAATTCAGAAGGAATGAGACATCAAGAAGATCCCCTCCCATCAGGTATGAAAGAAGTCATTATGAAGGAAACTACAGAAGAAAAGATCGTGAACCCAGATGGACCACACCAAAAGTAAGATCACTTACTCCCAGGTATCAAAATTTATTTCTTGGACATTGTTATACTTGTGGAAATGTTGGACACAAGGCAATCAATTATAGAATCAATGAAAGGAATAACTATGCAAGCTACATGAATGGTGAAAATAGTAGATATGGAAATGTTCGTAGACCTATCAATAGAAATTATAATCCATTTGACCCATTAACATATCAAAATTTTGTATGTTACATGTGCAATAATCATGGTCATAAAGCACAAGATTGAAGAGAGATGAAGGAAAATAATCATATGCCAAATGTCTATATACCAACTACAACATGGAAAAGGAAAGAAATTACACACAATGAAAACTGTCAAATAACATTGGTCACTAAAGAATGCAAAGAAGAAGATGAATGGTTCATAAACAGTGGGTGCTCATCTCATATGACTGGAGATCAAAGCAAATTGGTCAGCTTGAAGAAAAATGGTGGAAACGTTACATTTGGAGATGACTCATCTACTAAACTACATGGAAAAGGAATTGTAAAGTTTGGAAGTGAAAATGTAAAAGCAGGAAAAGTCCTATTGGTTGAAGATCTGAAGCATAATCTTCTCAGTGTTACTAAAATGTGTGATCAAGGATACACTCTTATGTTTGAATCCTGAAAATGTAAAATCAGAGAAAATAACTCAGGAATATTGGTTGCAACTGCAACAAGAAGACCGAACAACATATACATCCTAGACATGAAGAAGAGAGATAAGATACAAGCCACAAAAAAGGATTCCAAGGAAGAAAATGTCCCAAAGACCAAAAATAAGGATGAAGTATTATTGAGTGCCACATGTTCAGGGGGAGTAGCCCCAAAGAAGAGAGTTACCTTTTGTCATTAAACTCAAGGGGAGAAGCCCTACCCTTTTCCATTGATGTCAAAGGGGGAGAGAAATTGAGATGATGATGATGATAAGGGGAGCATGAGTGTTTCCATTAATGACAAAGGGGGAGATTTTTGGAAGATTGGTTGTTGTCATTGATGTCAGCCCTAGTCATGGGTTTTGGACCGCAAGATTGATGAAGGTATTTGTACATGAAGGAAAATGCACATGTAGATACAAGACCCATGGATGGATAGTGTACATCATGTTGTTTTGGGTGGTATGTGGCATGTCACATGAATCCTCATGGTTGAGGAGAAATGAATTTTTGAAGATGAAAAATTGAATTGAAGAAGAAAGTACATGTAGGCCCTGAAGATAATTAAAGAAAATAATTACAAAATAAGAAATTGTCAGGTCGGACCTAATGTTAAAAGGAAGTGGCATAAATGGTATAAATAAATATCATTATAAATTCATTTGATACACAAGTCGAATTTCAAGGGAAATCATAAGTAAAGAAGGCCGGATTTCAAGGGAGGATGAAGTCTTTTGGTGTTGTGTTCTAAGGTATGTTATTTTCAGGTCATATTACCATTTTTGCTATAATGTTTTTTCTAGAACGATTCAGAAGGTGCCATTGCTATGGTATTGAGAAGACATATCAAGGTACCTGTGGTAAAAGTTTCATCTCTTGATTTTCTATAATTATGAAGATAGGGTTTTTGACCAGTCCTGAAGCTAGTCAATAAACATGTGTGCCAGGTAAAATAGTCATAACGTCTTCATAGAGAATCCAAATGATGTGGGAAAATTTGCATTGGAAAGAGTACAGAATTTAGTTTATTTTTTGTGAGATTCAGAATCATACGTTAAATATTGAGCCCAGTTCATTTTGTACAAGTTCAATTTCCTGAATAAACCATAATTGAACAAGGTCTACCATTCTCTCTATAACTTCTTTTTGGGTAGGATTCAAGGAGTGAAACTTGGAGAAGTTTTAGAGAATAAATTGAATAATATTATCTATAGGATCATAGTATTCCAAAAAATGAATAATTGTAGAAATTGAAGCAGTCTCAGGAAGCATTATCATGTTCTATGTGATGGCTAGTATATGGTGATGATTTAATGTGAAGTTTTATTATCTCTTGTATATTCTTGGGTGGAAGGAAGGGGAAAGGATGGAGAGTTCAACTCTCTCTTGATATTGGAGGATTGTATTTTCCTCTTGGATTTTTATCCATCCCTTTACACTTGGAAGCTGTAGAGACCTTTGGAAGTCATTACTTCCCTTGAATAATAACTATTGATTATTTCTCATATATTGTGCATGGTGTATTGTGGTGTATTGGTGTAACTCTTATACTAGTGTTCATTTCTCATTGGATATAATTGAATGTTTTAAGTATAGGTTGAAAAAGGTTTTAAATTTTACTTGATATTGATTCACCCCCCTCTTATTATCAACAGGCATGGCCATACTAGGATGCCTGATCCCTTCCATTGAATCTGATGGGGAAGGAATAGTCCACGGATCGTGAAAGTAAGTCGTTCAAAATGACAACACTTGAAAGATTTCAGCCCTAGGCGGGTCGAGGACAACCGATATAATATTGACATCGCCAAAAGCTGGTGGGTAATTGAAAGTACCCATCAATGATGGACACAAACCAAACCCTAATTTGACGATGTCGGGATAAGGATTATCAATCATCGAGACTGTGTATTCCCCCGATGAAGGGTCTGGACGGGAGAAATACTACTAGTCAATGGTCACAATCTGACCCTCGTGCGGAAAACACAAGACCTGAAAAATTGTAGAAACGACTACATGCATTGCATAAGTCCAACTCATCCCTAACAACAGGTTGTAGTCAAGTAGTGCATCAACCACTTTAACTTAGATGCACATGGTTTTTCCTCCCAACTGCACGGGGAAAGAAGGAATGATTCTATGTTGTCTTAACATTCGACCATCAAATTCCATAAGCAATGTAGGCGACGGATACAAACCAGGTTTGCCAATGGCCCTTCAACATGCCAACGACATCACGCAAGTCAAGGACCCCTCATCAACCACAGTATGGAAGATATTCTCAGTAAAATATTTCATGGTGTAAGCCACTACTATCTAAAAAACAATGTGGTAAGGAAGACGAGGTTTCAATTTGGTTGGATCAAGAACGATCACTCTCGGGTTACAAGTCTCTACTATCCCAAGGAAGATAACAGATCCTTTCTCTACGATGGGAAACTTTGGAGGAATTCCAAAGAAGACATCGCACAAGGGGTTTGTGCCAAATATTCCACAATGGAGTAGTTTTGGGTATCCCTCATGTTCGAATTATGAGAAGATTTCTTGAAGGCACCTTTCATGATGCGCATCATCGTTTCGCCCATCGTCTTCTTAATATAGAGAGGAATCAGTGGGTTTGTGGCTTCTTTTCCCTTTTCAAAAAAATTCGACATTTTTTAATGTCGAGCCGTGGTTATGTTAGCCTTGACTTTCATCATGTAAACATTCATGGCCGGGTTATTACTGGTAGATGTGTGGGGTCCCTAATTGCCCCCTTCCATGCTCGAGGATGTTGAATCTTGAGCCATGTTTTGCCCATGTGGAAATGGATTCTTCACCACAACAGGTTGTTATTGCGCCAATCACTTTTGAGCTTCCACAAGTCGAGGGCACAAATGTGTCAGGTGGTCTTATGTGCAAAGGTTACACAAATACTTTGAATTCCTCTTCTTCGTTTTCCCCCCACCAACATTGTTAGTATCCTTTTTTTCCCCTTTACCCTTGTTTTTCGGTTGTTTCTTCTTTCCCTCAGGTTGTTGGTTGGCCTTAGGGTTCATCGACTGCACACTATGTACGTCTAACGTTTGGGTAGGGAGAAAATCCAAACTCGAGGTTTGTCTTGCCATGACATGCTGTATCGAAAATTGTTGCAATTGATTTGAAAACAAATCATTGGACTTTCCTTGTGTTGAGTCCACAATACCATCGGCACGGGGTGTAGAATTTTTCTTGGCCTTGTCGATGATAGACCTTCGCGCATCCGACAAAATATCGTAGAACAGGCCAGACTGAGAGTAGACCAGTTCAAGATGTTGTTCTCTCATTATCGTCTCCTCTTCTGAAAACACTCCAGAAGTTGCTATGTCCTTGGAGAGGTAAGGCACCAAATAATTCAAGAAACATTCAAGAAAGAAATCCAGAGGGAATTGGACCTTAATCAAGCTCTTTAGAAGTTGTCAGTCTTGGATATGAATGGAGATATTTTCGACCTTGGTCTGCTCAAAGTTGTCCAACAATTCAGCTCCAACATAATATCTCATGGGTAACTAGAAATATTTCAAAAAGACCATTGCCAAGTCATTGAAGTAAGAATACCTCGAGCGGTCGAGCTCAATATACCATTTCATGACACCCCTAATAAGAGTGCGCTGAAAAAGGCAGAACTGGATGGAGTCCTCTCAAAGTGACTTTGACGAGAACTATAAGTGAAAGGTTGTCATGTGATCACCTGGATCTTCGTCTGACTTGCCTTCAAATTTCAGAATATCTGAGGTAAACTTAGTCAGCATGGGGGGGAAAAATGAATCATGAAAAATTGGGTCGTTAAGTAGTCTTGACAAGTCTGGCAGATGTAACATTTCCAGAAGTGGTAATTTAGGTTGAGTACTATGTAGAGGAAAAGAGGGTCTTGGAGTTTGACTGGCACTAGGTTTCCAGGAAACATTAGACAGTTGGCCAGGGTTCTGGTAGAAACTGTCGCCTTGACCAATGTACAAAAACTTCTTTTGCTGGGATATCATCAACTAATTCCTGTTATAGGATGACATGGCTTGGGTGGGGATCACTCCCTGCCTTATGTTCCAAGGATTTTGGAATGGGATGCCCCAGCTGATTCGACAGCCGTAACTATTAAAACCTGCCTAGGGTTCCATTGAGCATGGAAGGGGTTACCCTGTACCAACATCCCTTGCAATGGAAGTCATCCCTACCAAGGATTCCAAAACCCCTAAGAGGAGAAAACTCTTGTTGTCACTCCCTGTGAAGGAACAATACCCTACATGAGGTTTTGTTTCCCAAAACCAGGGTTACCCCCAACCGATACAGCAACCAAAGAAAAAGTGTTGTTCCCAAATGCGTCGAACAAAGAGAATGGAATAGATACCACCGATGTTGTGTAAGATGAAGGTCCTAAACTGCCTGCTCCAAACAAGTTGTAATTAACATTTGAGCTGATGGGTTGTTGGAAAGCACCACCAAGTGAAGGGTTCAGAGGAGGTATATGACCCCCACCGTAAGGGATGGAGTTAAAGGAGACTAAAGTGCTCCTAGTATAACCTTGCATGAGCTCATTTGAGATCCCTGCCCCTAGACCCATGGTCTATAAGGTGGAGTAGGTAAGGATTGAGTTCAAATCAAATCTAGTCATCCCATATTAGAATGGAGGGCCTGTCACACTCTGATTAAAAGGAGCAATGGTCACCGTAGATGACAATATCGAACCACTGCCTGAAGTAGAGGGGGTCAAGACCAGTATGGTCTAGACTTGAAAAGGTGGGAGAGGAGGCAAGATGACCCCTACAGTAGTATCCAAAATGAGAGTATTAGGACTCTCGAATGAAGTAGAATAATTTTCTTCCATTTCTTCTTGTAAAACTAACTGGCGCTCAGAAGGTGTCACCTTAGGAGGGACAACTTGTACTAAGATCAGTGCTAACAAGTTAGTGATCGAAGGGTTGGATGGATCGAGAGATTTCACCCCAAGTCCAGAAACAGTAGGTTCCTCTGGAGTTAAATAGTGTCCTCACGGAGCAGGAACGAGAACATTATCATGTGGCTCGGTCACTTTGAACGACCCTTGTTGGTCAAGTCTTCATTGTAATGGTGGCAGAGGTGGCTCCAATGCAACCAACGACAAGCCCTGAAGCCTTCATGATCGGTGGAGCTATTGATATTCCACTTTGTGAAAATATCAATCGAAACAGTAAGGATTAACTAGCGTTTAAACACAAAGCACACACTAAAAAATTCCTATAAGAAAAATCAAGCAGTCAACTATCTAGTAGGAAGTACAATTATGTCAGTCAGCACTAGAGAAACTAACCGATGCAAGTGAAAATTTAACACAGAATCACCCTCTGGGTATACTCTATGAAGCATGACCCAACGTCTTCCCCAGGTACCAAGGTATACCCCTGTAGTCACCCGTGTAAGTCCCTAGAATATGGGCAACTAAGTTGCCAACTCCCAGTCAGTCACCAGGCGGGTACAATCGACAGTCAGGCGGATCTCAATGAGAAGGATAACAAGTCTGAAGCCTATCGAGGGTATCGAAATAAAATGGTCTGGAAGACAATAGAGGATCTCAAACAGATTCGAGGTCCATGAATCTCCATAGGAAAATGCAGTCAGTAGTACTCCCAAGATAGATCCTCAATATGCGTTCCTCACTACGTTTAGTTCGGTTTTAGAGGGGTTATCTCCACTATATTTCCTCATGTGACCTCATGTTTATCCCCTATGTTAGAGATGGTTTTCGGATAAATTTTACGAAACTAGACTTAAACACTCCCTAAATCAGACTCTAATGTTTGTTTTAATGGCCTTGAAGAGTTTCCTCTCCAACCTAATTCAAGGCCCTAACCCTAAATTAGTTGGTTGACCCTACAAGCCTAAAAAGTCTAGTTTATTTTAGATTAAGCGTTCCTTTTAATGTCTTGATTTACTCATGGGATATGGTGGTGAAAAAGTAGTGTTATAAGAGACGAAAAGCAGGAGAAAAATACGAAACTTGAAAGAAAAATTACTTCTAATCCAAAAGTAAAGTTTTATAACTAACTCTTTGTAACCAACTTTTCTTTAACTAACTTTTTCAAGATCTTGCAAAGAAAACCTAAAAATTACTTTTGTTTGACTACAAGCTACTTATGTTTCAAGAAATCAAGAGATAAATAAAATAAAAAAAACTTTTTTTCCTTTTTTGCAAGTAACCAACTCTAACTATACCAAACTGAAAAGAATTTTGTTTTTTTTGAAATTTACTTAAAGAGAAAAACTGAAATAAATCTTTTTCTTTTTCGAAAGCAAGTAAAAAGGGTAAAAAATAAAAATAAAAAAAGACTGAAACAGATCTTTAGCTCACTGCAGATCGCACAAAATCAATCAAGAAACCAAGAAGGCGGATCTACAATTCAATAACTTGCTTAAAACCCTTTTAAAAGTAAACACAAGAAATTCAAGAAGACAAGTAAATTAAAATCTAAACCCAAGATATGGTTGTAAACAAAGACTCTGGACTGATCCAAGAAACCTTGAGAAGTGTGAACCTCAATCAGGAAAGAGGCCAACTTCCTCTTTTTCAAAACATTTCTTGAAACAGAGACGTGAGATGTTGCATCATCGACTTGATTATGTATGTAGGTTTTTTTACTGAGCATAGCATGTATGTACATGGGTGACTCAAGACAGGGTGCGTACACTTGTGTATATTTCAAAAAAAAAAATATCAGACAATCTTATAGGAAAGGGACAAATGGTATTGCACCTGAAGTTGACCAGAATCCTTGACAGACTCCGAAAACTCAAATAAGCTTGAAAGGAAAATAAATCAATCAAACAACCCAAAATCCCCTAAAAACCCTAGAGGCTATCCCCAGTATGGTCTCCATTTCTTCTAGTAGGAAAAAAAACCCTTTAACTACACCACAGTTCAGAATGTAGGTAGAGAAAATAACTTTCTAAAGGATAATTAATTCTCAATACTACCCCAATCAAACCAAAACTAATATAGAGAAATCAAAGAGAATATACCGGGTAACTATACCTCTAATCCCATGTCTGGTGATGATCTCCTCACGCTTGGAAGTTCCATTGACTGTACGTCTCCTACCGAGGATGACCTGCATCCAAAGATTGAAAAACAAAGAACTACAAGCATTCTCTTCCATATATAACTTAGGGTTATATTTTATAATGTCAATCATAAATCAAATAAAAGTACTCAAGACACCATCATTTGGGATAGGAAAATGTAATTCTTTTATTCATATCACAAAGATTATACCTTTACAATCTAAGTCGACCACCGTTCCACGAACCTGGTCCCGGCTCCTCTTCACCATGCTTCAAGTGCACCTTGTATGAACTTCTTCTCTCAAACTTCTGATCTCTTCTATCGAAGGGAATGGGTTAAATGGAGGAATAAGGGGCTGATGAGGGTATGCTAAGGAAATATCTCACAAAAGGAAGCAATATCTTGGGCAAGGAGGGAAAGTGAAATCGGGAAGAGTTTTGTTGTTCTTATGCATAGGTATGAAATGAGACCCCAACACCTCATTTTGTATTCCAAAAGGATGGTTATTCGATTGGATGACAATCTATAGTAGGTGGATTAGTTGGGAAACCTCCAATAGCCCGTGAATTTCAACGTATTCCTTGTAACTTTTTATTTTTTGCAACTTTTGCAAGCATACGCGGGCTGTAATGGTGCAACATGCATATGTACACTGGATGTAGTGGTGAAAAAAGTGTATGTACGTGGGAAGTAATGGTGTAGAGCATATACATCTTCTAAAAATTGGTTTTTTAAGAAGATCTTCTAAGCAGTTCTTTGGAAAAAAATGCAAGTAAGAGGGCCAAGGCCATGTATGCATGTGTAGGGAAATTTAGGGCTATAACAAGGATTGGGAAGATCTGGATGCAAGAACTCTCAATACCATTCATTTGTGTCTGGAAAATGATGTTATGTTTAATATCATTGGTGTGGTAATAGAAACAAGCTTATGGAGCAATATGGAAAGTTTTTATATGAAGAAATCCTTAATGACCAAAATCTACCTGAAGAGGAGGTTATATAGTTTGTGAATGAAAGAAGGTACAAAAGTTGTTGACTATTTAAATAATTTCAATACCCTTACATGTCAGTTGACTAGTATGGATGTAAAATTCGAAGACGAAGACAAGGAAGTTGCAATATTGTGTTCATTTCTTGAGTCTTGGGATCATTTAGTCACTTTTATTATCTTTATCTCAATAGATGTCCTTGATTATGATATTGTTGTGGGAGCTTTTTTAACTAAGGAGATGAGGAGAAAATCTAGTTAAGAAACCTCAACATCAAAAGAAATAGTGGCTAGAGGTCGATCTATAGAAAGAAGGGAAAATATGAGAGGTACATCAAGATCTAAGGCAAAATGAAAGAAGAGTAAGATAAAATGTTGGTACTGTCGAAAATCATGGCATCTCAAAAAGGATTGTCGGAAAAGAAAACAAGCATCCAAAGAGGACTCCACAAAGGAAGAAATTCAACTGAAACAAGTTCAAGTATGATTGATGAGGTATTATCTATTTGTAATGTTTCACAACATCATCATCATTGGTTATTAGACTCTGGTGCATCCAATCATATGTGTCTTCATATAAATTGGTTCTCAACTTACCAATCTATTGATGACAATGTTGTTTTCATGGGAAATGATATTTCTTGTAAAATTGTTGGGATTGGTAGCATTCAGTTTAAAATGTACGATGGTACTGTAAGAATGTTAACAAATGTGAGGCATGTACCCAAATTTATAAATAAATTAATATCTTTGGGAGTTCTAAATTCCGGTGGTTATAAATGTACAGTTCAAGGTGGAGTAATGAAGGTGTTCAAAGGCATGTTAGAAGTTATGAAGGATAAACATATCAGGAATCTTTATCAGCCCGAAGGAATTACTGAAAAAAAACAAGCATCAGTAGTATTTGAAGGTGCAAGTGACTCTACTCGTTTATGGAATCAGTGATTGGGTCATATGAGGAAGAAAATGATTAAGGTAATGGTAGATCGTAAGTTACTTCCAAGCTTAAAATCTTTGAATTTGAATTTCTACAAGCATTGTATTAATGGAAAATAGTGTAGAAAAAAGTTTAAAATGGGAAGACATATTAGTAAATGTATCCTTGATTATATCCATTCAAACATTTTGGGACCAGCTCCTAAAGTTGCTTTTGGAGGATCTTCATATTTTGTAACATTTCTAGATGATTACTCTAGAAAGGTGTGGATCTATATATCAAATATAAAAGTTGATGTATTTAATGATTTTAAGAAATTTAGAGCTTTGATTGAAAAGAGTACTAACATGACAACAAAATTTTTGAGAAGATATAATGGAAGTGAGTTCACATCTAAGGAATTTGAAAATTATTGCAAGGAAGCTATGATCAAAAGACAAAAAAACACAATGTATACCCCTCAGCAAAATGGTGTTGTTGAATGCAAGAACAAGACTCTTCTACAAAGAGCAAGGATCATGGTGAGTAATTCCAAATTGCAGCAGGAGTTATGGGAAGAAGAAGTTCTTACAACATGCTATACGGTAATTTGGTCACCATCAACTGTAATAAACTATAAGAGTCCAAAAGAGGTATCGACATGTCACCCTTGTGATTATTGAAATCTTAAAATTTTTGGTTGTGAGATCTATGCTCTTATTCCTAAGGATCAACGTTTTAAGTTATATCCCAAATAAAAAAGGAGTGTCTTTGTTAGGTATGGTTATGGAGTTAAGGGATATAGATTGTGGGATCATACTGCCCACAAAATCACCATTAATAGAGATGTCATATTTGATGAATAGTCACTCATAAAATTAGATGTAGATGTTGAAGTGAAAGAAGCAGAAGTACCACAAAATCAACAAATTTAGTTGGAGACTCGATCACATACATGAGAAAAGGAGCATGAATATGTTCATGAACAAGATCATGTAGAAGAAAATGATGATATATAAAATTTCTATGAAATTGAGGAAATATCGTAACAATCTCTACGGAGATCTACAGGGGTCAAAAACTTTCCTAGGAGGTATGACGATTATGCTACATATGTTCCTTTGATTTGTAATGATGGAGAACCTAGTTTTTATCAGGAAGTAATAGAGGTATCTGATAGTGCTAAATGTAAAGTAGCAACGAAAGAAGAAATGGATTCCTTATAGTGGAATAAAACATGGGACTTGGTAGAACTTCCAAAGGAAAAAAAGGTTGTCGGTTGTAAGTGGGTTTACAAATTGAAGAAAGGTGTTTATGATAAAGTTGAAAAGTACAAAGCAAGTCTGGTAGAAAAAGGGTATTCTAAAAAGGAAGGTATTGATTTCCATGAAATTTTTTCACGAGTTGTTAAGCTTGTTTCAATGTGTGTTGTGTTAGCACTAGTTGTTTTACTTGATCTTGAGTTACAAAAGCTAGATATTAAAACAATGTTTTTACATGGTGATTTGGATGAGGAAATATATATGGAACAACCATAAGGGTTTGTTCAAGATTGAAATAAAAGATTTGTTTAAAAAATCAAGAATTCATGGTATGGCCTGAAGCAATATCCCAAGAAATGGTACAAGAAGTTTGATTCTTTCATGGTGAGCCAGAAGTTTACAAGAAGTGAGTATGATTATTGTGTTTACTTTAAAAAGTTGGAAAATGGCATGATCTAGATTATTTTCAGCACGAAATGAGAGCAAAGATATAATAAAGAAATGCACAAAGATATCTCGGATATCCAATAATATAACAGAAAGGTATTATGTTAAAATTTTAGACCCCAACCCAGTTTCAATCTCGCTGATTTTTCAGCCAAAGTTAAATGCCCAAAGCTAGTTTCAGCACAGTTTCAGCACAATTTCAGCATATAAAAACTTAGCAGAAAATAAACTTTAGAACTGAAACATGATGATTCAAAACATCGTTTTCAACACAAAAATAAAATATCAGCAGTATGCAACACTCATAAAATTTAGAGACAAGAATTTTCGTTCTAACTTCGACCCTGGAAAAACCCACAAGGGGAAAACCAATGAGAGAGGGATTTTTATTATTATTGAGCTTCTGAGAAATTTCTTTTACAACATATTCATCTTCAGAAATTTACACAAACTTATCTGGACATTCCTGTAGCTTTTCTCCTCGATTTATGAACCAGAAATATGTACAACTGTACGGCTATCCCAGCAATTAATGTTGTACAGATTGTCTTGAAATTTGTGCCCAAAATTCTACCAAGAATGTACGGAAAACCCAGCAGGAAAAATGCCTTGAAAAACATGCCAGCACCTTGAAAAATGTGCCCATAATTTTCTGTGGTACGACCCTCAATTTCTGTGCAAGTCAGTACGGATTGTATGAACTTTTCTCACCTAGATAAATGTGCCCAGCTCCTTCCTCGATTTATGTGCCAATTAAATGTTGTACGATAGCCTTGAAAACTGTGCCAATACTCTCAAAAAACACAACTGCTATCCACCTCGATTTTTGTGCACATTTATTGTTGTACGACATTCATAAATCCGTACGGTACAACCTATTCTTCCTTGCTACCTGCTGCCTCGAAATCCATGTCGCTCTTTTCCTTGGGATGCATGCTCTCCTTCAGCAAATGTTGTCTCTCTTCTCAAGCTTGACCTCTCTCATCTCTCTCTTGCTCTCTCAAAAAGAAATGAATGAACTGCCCAAGAAATGGGTGCGCCCTCCTTCCCTAATCAACCTCATGAGGGAAGGTGAGGGGTTTTCTAATCTAACAGTTGAGATTAGATTAGATGGGTGGCTAAGATTTGGTGTCTCTTCACTCACCCTCACTTTAGTCATAAAGTCACCTTTTAATTTGCATCTCACAAATTAAATGACTAGGACCCACATTAGGCACTTTCTCCCCCTTAGGCACCTAGGGAAGAGAAACAATTGCCTTGGTACTTTATTTTAATTAAAAATTTAACACTCCCTCATACCGAGGAAAGTGTTACTCACCACTCCAAGTTTGTCCCTGAAAAATACAAACTTGCCCCTGTTCAATGCCTTGGTGAGTATGTCTGCAACCTACTCCTCTGTAGATATGTATTGTAGCTCCACAACTCCTCTCTGAACATAATCACAGATGAAGTGATACTGAAGCTTGATATGCTTAGACCAGTCATGAAAAACTAGATTCCCCAAGAGTTTGATGCAACTCTGATTATCACAGTAAATCATGGTAGGCCTCAACTGCACACCGAACAATCCCACCAGCATCTTGCGAATCCAAAGGGCCTCACAACTAGCCTGACTAGCTGCCATATACTCAGCCTCTGCTGAACTCAAAGCCACTGACTTATGCTTCTGACTGAACCAAGTGTTATCGGATTAATCGGTAGGTGCAGACACTAACATATCTCCCTAGATCCACCTGGATCTAGAACAAAACAAGACAGGACATGACTCTTTCCCTAAGTTTTGACCACTGAATTAACTAGGAGGAAAGAACACATAACATACCTTATTATTGCTTCCTAGGGTCTTTGTTTCTCCTTCTTCTCTCTAGTGCTCTCATGAAGTCAATACCAAGACAACACAAACCAACCAAAGTGAAGATAGCACAATATATCCAACTGTCAACCTATGTGTATGATCAAGTAATTACACAATAAAGTAGAAATAGATTTATGGGAAAGGGACATGCCAATGTATCACATTAATGGAAAGTAAACATTACAACCTGATAGACTTGATGTCGCAAGACTCCTTTCGATGGCTCTTGGCTCCAACAAACACACTTGCTCAATCCTTGCATGAAGAAGATCAAATCCTCTTGATAGACTTGATAGAGTCTCCAAGCTGTTGTTCAAGCTAAGTCCTTCACACAATTCTTCCACCAATTCTCCAATGAATCTTGCTTAACCTTTTCTATGAGAATTCCCTCAATATATAGGAGAGAATGAGATAGTTACTTGGATAAGAATGATCCCAAAATATCAGGGAATCTAGTACAATGATAACCATTCGAATGGCAACCCATTCTTCTAGAATATTCCCTTCTAGAAACATCGAGAATCCATCTTTTTCCATGCTTTAGTAAGAGTTCACACCCTGGATATTCAACACAGTGCGAGAAGTTCGCACCCTGGCTTAAAGTAGCCTGCGAGAATCAAGCATTCTCACACCCAAATATATTAGCAGCCTACAAACCTTCTTCAAAAATGAGTTTTCTGGGAAGAGATGAAAGTAACTTTTCTCAGGAGAGACTTCTTATGAAGAGCCTGAGTACACCATCATCAATACATCATCATGATGACCAAAATCATGGGTAATAGAATGCCCCCCAAAGTATGAGGTTGGAATTAGTGACAGCCGAAAGACTTTGTAAGCTGCATGTGTGTGTCAAACCAGGAGCACACCTAATCGGAAACCTGTGAACAACCAAGCATATGTAGAATATCATATATGCCAATTCTGAGGTAGGCATTCCCATACTTAGATCATAGACGGATGACATTGTAGACATAGGTCATGGCCACCAATCATACACTGTGGATCCATGCCATCAAAATATAGCATAGCCACCAGGAATACACTGTGGATCTATGCGAGAAATTTCAAATTGAGACGACATAGCCACAAGACATACACAGTGGATCTATGTGTCGCAGACTATACATACTCCATCACAGCCTGGACAAAAGAGATGATATCCAGGGTCTTTAATCTCGTCACCCAAAGTACAAATCTAACCATGTGATTACATGTGTTGAAGTCGAACATGGAAGAAACGACTTGATTACCGGTCATTGATGAAATTGTTAACAAGTGTGAGGGAAATCACCATTGATGTCAATGACTCCCAAGGTACCCTAGTACAATCCATCGAGTGTGAATGAATGAGTTGAAGTCGAACATCTGATGGAATATTTCGATCAAGGGTCAATGATGTAAACCCACTGTCAAAAGAGAGGAAACTTGCCATTGAGGCATGCAATCTCCAAGGTACTAAAGAATTTCTAAGTTTTGATTCCAGATAATGAGCATAAGTTGACGGAACAAAACTCATCACAGGAGGGCCTTGATGTATCCCCCATCAATGACACGAAATGAGTAACATATTTTGAAGGTGAAACAGAGTATTATGCAAATTGAACTAGACACAGGGAAGGCCAACATAGAGCGAATGGACAACTGTAGATGGCCGACTCAATAGAGGTTTCAGATGGACTTCTCTTGAACATATGAATGACACATCCAATGATTTGGCAACATTGACTCAAAGATGACACAGGGAATGACCTTGTAGAAAATTGAATGAGAGACAAATGGATTTCCCAAACCAGCTTCAAATGATGAATAGGGGGTGTCATGTTCAAGAGCGACACTTACTGCCAATCAATACGAAGATGAAAACATATCCCTTTCCCAAATTTTCCCCCACCATTTTTGGCAAGTACCTCTTTATTTTTACACAAGCTTGAGGAGGATAACATATGCTTGTTGATATAAGCTTATCCTTCAGATAAGTCCTTCGAGTTTTCTATATTTGGACTCATTAAACAAACATCGACAGACCTGTAATGGTCTACAAAACCAGAGATTATGGGTTCAATCCCCAGTGGAGTCGGCAATTTTGTTATCAGATTAATCGGTAGGTGCAGACACTAACAGATCTCCCTAGATCCACGTGGACCTAGAACAAAACAGGACAGGCCATGACTCTTTCCCTAAGTTTTGACCATTGAATTAACTAGGAGGAAAGAACACATAACATACCTTATTATCGCTTCCTAGGGTCTTTGTTGCTCCAGTTCTCTCATGAAGTCAAGACCAAGACAACACAAACTAACCAAAGTGAATATAGCACAATACATTCAACTATCAACCTATGTGTATGATCAAGGAATTACACAATAAATTAGAAATAGCTTTATGGGAAAGGGACATGCCACTGTATCATATTAATGGAAGGTAAAGACTACAACCTGATAGCCTTGATGTTGCAAGCTTCCTTTCGATGGATCTTGGCTCCAACACACACACTTTCTCAATCCTTGCATGAAGAAGATCAAATCCTCTTGATAGACTTGCTAGAGTCTCCAAGCTCTTGTTCAAGCTAAGTCCTTCACACAATTCTTCCACCAATTCTCCAATGAATCTTTCTTAACCTTTTCCATGAGAATTCCCTCAATATATAGGAGAGAATGAGATAGTAACTTGGATAAGAATGATCCCAAAATATCAGGGAATTCAGTACAAGGATAACCATTCGAATTCCAACCCATTCTTCTAGAATATTCCCTTCTAGAAACATCAAGAATCCATCTTTTTGCATGCTTTAGTAAGAGTTTGCACCCTGGCTATTCAACACAGTGCAAGAAGTTCACACCTTGGCTTAAGGAAGCCTGCGAGAATCAGGCATTCTTGCACCCAAATATATTAGCAGCCTACGAACCTTCTTCAAAAATGAGTTTTCTGGGAAGAGATGAAAGTAACTTTTGTTGGGAGAAAGTTCTTATGAAGAGCCTGAGTACACCATCATCAATAAATCATCATGACAACCAAAATCATGGGTAACACCAAGACACAACTTCTAATCCCAATCCAAAGCAACACCCTGAAGTGATTTTCCTGTCACTGACACATCCTGCCCAATCTGAGTCTGTATAGCCAACCAGACGAACTCCATCTCCTCTATGATAGTCCAAACCATAATCTATCATACCACAAAGAATCCTAAGCACATGTTTTTCTGCCACCCATTTCACTCTCCTAGGCTCCACCATGAACTGGCTGAGAGTGTTGATAGCAAAACAAATATCTAGCTTGGTGTTGACCAAATACATCAATGACCTGATCAACTGATGATACAAAGTGGGATACACCAACTGTGACTCAGAAGCATGAAGCTTCTTCCAATTGGAAATCATAGGAGTGGTCATGGGACTTCTATATCCCATTTGAAATCTTCTCAGAATATCACACACATACTTCCCCTGTCCCAGGAAGATGTGTCCAGGCTCCTGCCAAATCTCCAATCCCAAAAAATAATGCATCAGTCCGATATTAGTCATCTCAAACTCTAAGGCAAGGCTCTCCTTGTAGCTGTTGATGAGTCTCTCTGCCCCTATAATGAAAAGATCATCCACATATAGTAGAAGAATGAGAGGATCCTCTCCAACCACAATGAAGTATAGGTTGGGATCCACCTCACTCTTCTCAAAACCCAACTACTGCAGATAGGCATCTATCCTCGAATACCAAGCTCTGGGAGCTTGTTTCATCCCATACAATGCCTTCTTCAGGCTACACACAAGAGAATCTCTCCCATGCACCTCAAAGCCCAATGGCTACTCAATATACACCTCCTCCTCTATAAGACCATTCAAAAATGCGGTCTTCACATCCATTTGGTGGATCTTCCAACCCATCTCTGCTACAATGGAGATCACTACCCTGATCGAAGTGTATCTAGCAACCGGTACAAAGGTCTCATCATAGTCAACTCCCTCCACCTGTGAAAACCCCCTAGACACAAAGCGAGTTTTGTACCTCTCAATGCTGCCATCCGCAGCATGCTTTAGCTTGTAGAGCCATATGGAAGTCACCACTGACTTTCCCTCAGGTCTAGGAACAACTTCCTAGACATCGTTCTTCATGATGGAATTGTACTCTTCCATCATGGCATCTCTCCACACCTGTCTACTAGAGGCATCCTCAAAAGTGGAAGGCTCAGACTCCCAAATACTACTCACCATCACAATGTAGTTGCAAAACCTCTTGGGAGGTTTACTCTCCCTCACTGCCTATCTGGGATTCCCCACTGAACCCTGTGCCTCCCTCAAAGTCTCTTGAAGCCACTTGGGCTTCCTCCTCTCTGAAGTAGTGTCCTATGGAGGGGACTCTCCCTTCTCAACCCCATCTCCTGAAGACAATGATCCTGTAGTAGACCCTGAAGTACCTGATCCTGAAACTTGTGGACCGGTAGCCTGTGAACTTGAACTCTGTGGCCCTGTCACCTGTGAGCCTGTCATCACCAAAGTTGGTGGCCCCGAACTCTGTGTCACTGTACTCTACTACAGGCTCACCTGAATTTGAGGTGAAGAATTATCACCTCTCTCTGTCCCTCTAGACTTCCTAAAGGCTCTGTCCTCCTCAAATCTGACATCACTCCTCAAGACAGTCCTCCTCAAGGAAGGAAGGTAAATACAAAAAGCCTTTGAAGTCTCATTGTACCAAACAAAGATCCCTCTCTCAACCATGGGCTCCAGCTTTGTCGTCTTCTCAGAAGGGACATATGAATAAGTGATGCACCCAAAAATCCGAAAGTGCCCCACCTCAAGCTTCTTCCCAGAGAAAGCCTCCTCATAATTTATGCTCCCCACAGCCCTGTGAGGACTCCTGTTCTGCATATAAACTACAATGTAGCATGCCTTAGCCCATAGAAATAGTGGCAGCCCCTGATCATGTAGCATGGTTCTCATAGCCCCAACAATGGCCCTGTTCTTCCTCTCTGCAACCCCATTCTGTTGCAGGTTGTAAGGAACATTCAACTCCCTCATGATTCCCTCTCCTACACAAAAATCCATGAACTCCTTGGAGGTATACTCACCCCCATTGTCCGATCTCAGGACTCTGATTTTCTTCCCTGTCTGGTTCTCCACAAGAGATTTGAACTCTTGGAACCGACTGAAGACATGTCCTTTGGTCTTCATGAAGAAAATCTAGGACTTTCGAGAGAATTCATCAATGAATACAACATAGTATAGGGAACCAGTCAACGATGCCAAATACATCAGGCCACATACATCTTAATGTATAAGATCAAGTATCCTTGCTCCTCTACTGTTACTGCTCAGAAAATCAGTCTTGGTGTACTTTCCCAAAGCACACACCCTGCACAACTCATGGTGCTCTAAACTGAAATCTGGAATTCCTGTCACCATCTCCCTCATAACTCTCAAAGCCCCATGGTGCAAATGTGCCATCCTCCTGTGCCATATCTCACATAGTTCACTGCTGTTGTTTGTAGAATGAATCAATGCTCACACTGGTTGGAACAATAACTTGTACAACCTCTCATGTCTAGTACCAATCACTTTGGTCGAAGTGATGCTAGACCCTCTAGGGAAAAGGAGCACCTGCCCATCATGGAACAAGATTGCATATACCTTCTCCTCAATAGTAGAAATAGACAATAAGTTCTTCTTCAAGCCTGGAACATAAAGAACCTCTATCAAAGTCATGGGAGGTAAAGACTCCCTCCGAAATGATACGGTCCCACAACTAGCCACCTTGACCTCCCAGTCATCTCCAAGCACTACCTCTACATCTCCACACTATATAAGATCTGTCAGGTGCTCATGAACTGTTGTCATATGGAGAGAGGCACGCCTTTCAATATACCAAGTATCGGGAGTAGTGGTCCTCGAGGATAGACATGCAATCAAGGAAAATTCCTTGTCAAACTTGGTGGAAAACTCTTCCACCTCTGCTGAAGTTGATGTTTGTTTCTTCTTCTTGTTTGGACATTGTCCTGCATAGTGTCCAAACTTATGGCAAGCAAAGCACTTGAATTTTCTCATGTCTTTCTTCCCTTCACTCTTGGGATTTTGTCCTCCCTTTGGACCCTTTTTGAACTTCTTCTTGCTAATGGTAGCAAGAGCCACATTCTCCTCCTCATGACTTGTAGATGAACTGTCATGTACATAACCTCTTTAGGTCTCCTCCTGAACAAAGTCATCCCAAAGACGTTCCCAACTGGGAAGCTTCTCCCTAGAAACAATTCCCTCCACAAAACAACCCATTGTTTGGAAACACCATTCAATGTTGTTCTCACAAGATCACTGTCAAATATGTCTTCCCCCATAGCTCCAATCTCATCCCTCACCTGTGTCAATCTAGTAAGGTATGTGACCACATTTTTAGCCTTGATCATTTTTATGCTCTTTAGTTTTTCCCTCAAAACCATTTTCCGGTTCTTATTTGTACTCTGGTACAATTTAGTCAAAGAATCCCACATCTCATAGGCATGTGTCTTCCCCATCAAGTGAGGAATCAAATGATCCTTGATGGGATCAAGAATAAATCTCTTAGCCTTGATACTCTTCTTAGTATAGGCTACAAGAAGAGTAGCATCAGTAGGTACCACAACAGGATGAGTAGTGGTATTCTCCACAATGTCCCACAACTCGTTCTCTTGCAAAAGAAAGATCATCCTCTCCTTCCAAGTACCAAAATTTGCTACCCCATCAAGTTTGTCCTCAACTCTCAAACTAGTAGCTATGACCATTTTTCTGCTGAAGATCACAAATTCAAAAATCTGCCCTGTGAAGTGTCTGTTGTCCCAACTTTCTGTCTGCTGAAATCTCTGCTTCCCTTCAACTCAGCTCTGATACCATGTTAAAATTTCAAACCCCAACCTAGTTTCAGTCTTGCTGATTTTTCAGCCAAAGTTAAATGCCCAAACCTAGTTTCAGAACAGTTTCAACACTATTTCAGCATAGTTTCAGCATAGTTTCAGCATATAAAAACTTAGCAGAAAATAAAATTCAGAATTGAAACATGAGGATTCTGAAAAACCTTTTCAACGCAGAAATAAAATATCAGCAGTATGAAGAACTCAGAAAATTTAGAGACAAGCATTTTTGGTCTAACATCGACCCTGGAAAAACCCACAAGGGGAAAACTAGTGAGAGAGGGATTTTTATTATTATTGAGCTTCTGAGAAATTTCTTTTACAGCATATTAATCTTTAGAAATTTACACAAACTTATCTGGACATTCCTGTAGTTTTCTTGCTCAATTTCTGAACCAGAAATCCATACAATTGTACGATTGTCCCAACAATTAATGTTGTACGGACTATCTCAAAATTTGTGCCCAAAATTCTGCCAAGACTGTACAGAAAACCCAGTAGGAAAAATTCCTTGAAAAATGTGCCAACACCTTGAAAAACATGCCCATAATTTTCTGTGGTACGACCCTCAATTTCTGTGTAGGTCCATACAGACTGTACAAACTTTTCTCACCCAGAAAAGTGTGCCCATCTCCTTTCTCGATTTCTATGCCAATTAAATGTTGTAGGATAGCCTTGAAAAGTGTGCCAATACTCTCAGAAAACACAGATGTTGTACACCTCGATTTATGTGCACATTTATTGCTGTATGACCTTCCGTACGGTATCGCTTGTTCTTCCTTGCTACCTGCTACCTCGAAATCCATGCTGCTCTTTGCCTTGGGATGCATGCTCTCCTTCAACAAATGTTGTCTCTCTTCGCAAGCTCCACCTCTCTTAGCTCTCTCTTTCTCTCTCAACAAGAAATGAATGAACTGCACAAGAAATGGGTACGCCCTCTTGCCCTAATCAACCTCATGAGGGAAGGTGAGGGGTTTTCTAATCTAACTACTGAGATTCGATTAGATGGGTGGATGAGATTTGGTGTCTCTTCACTCACCCTCACTTTAGTCATAAAGTCACCTTTTAATTTGCATCTCACAAATTAAATGACTAGGACCCACATTAGGCACTTTCTCCCCCTTAGGAGCCTAGGGAAGAGAAACACTTGCCTTGGTACTTTATTTTAATTAAAAATTTAACATATTAGATATGAAACCATAAACACAGAGATACAACAATACACAATTTTCTATTAATGAGAGAAAATGTACAAAGATTGTAAAAATACAGAGTGAAAGAATCATTAGAATGGTGGCAGCTTATCTCTAAGAATATATGTGTTCGCTATTCGCATTCACCAGAAGATGATTTTAAAATGAGGCTCCAAATTAATTTTATCATAAAGAAAATCCAAAACCCTAACCCTAGAAGATGAAAATCCAACAATTTTGTGGACCCCATTTTGGGTAGTTTGGTGTATCAACTTCCCAGGGGCATAAGTTTGGCATACGATCCCCATTTGGGGTGCACGATAGATTGTTGGAAAGGTATCGTTGAGGTGATTTATTTAGGGGGATCAATCAAATCCTTCATATATCATTGAGATTATAGATCCCAAAAAACATTCATTTAGGCCCTCAAAATGGCCCTGGAAGTTAAAAACTGCTAAAAATAGTAAATTACCAAAATTGCCAGAAAACTATTTTGAGCCAGTTGGAAAAGGTGGGTGGCCACTGATATCCACTTGGATCATGGAATATTCATTATTTTGGTGTTATATTTTGATGATATTCTTGTAACAAGAAAAATCATGGTTCAAATCATCAGGTTAAAGGCTCATTTGGCTAGAACATTTGATATGAAGGATACATGAGCAACAAAACAAATCATGGGCATGGAGATACATAGAGATGGGAAAAATGGTAAGTTGTAGTTATCAAAAGAAAAGTATGTGGAGAAAATAATTATGAGATTCAGAATGAATAATGTGAAACCAATAAAAATACAATTAGCTTCCCATTTCAATATTTCTTCAAGTTTATTCCCTAGTAATGATGAAGAAAAGGAGTATGTATCTCGTCTATTGTATGCTAATGAAATAGGAAGTTTAATCCATGTGATGGTAAGTAATAGGCCAAATATTTCACATGCAGTTGGTGTTGTGATTAGATACATGGAAAATCCAAGTAAAGAGCATTGGGTAGTAGCGAAATGGTTGCTTCAATATCTTAGGGGCACAAGTAATTATTATCACCTATAAGGGTTGCAGTGATTTAGTTTGTGATTATGTCGATTCATATTTTGTAGGTGGTTTGGAAAAAATGAGATCCACTTCAAGATATGTTTATACTCTTGTAGGTGGACCTGTTAGTTGAATGTCAAAGCTTCAAAATATAGTTTCTTTACCCCTTACCGAGGAAGAATATATAGTTCCCTCACATGATTTCAAGGAGGAAATTTGGTTAAAAGGTTTGTTGGGTGAGTTTGGAATGATGTAGGACAAGGTGAAACTATTCTGTGATATTCAAAGTGTTTTTCATTTGGCTAAAAATCCATCTTATCACAGTAAGACAAATCATATTCCTATTAAATACCATTTTTCAATACAAGCTATTGATGAAGGTGGAGTAGATCTGAAAAAGGTCCATACACAAGAAAAGTCTACATATATGTTCACAAAACCAGTATTGTTGGAGAATTTGTGGTGGTGTGTGGATTCTCTTGGCTTGCAGGAAAGGTGATGAATAAATTTGGGCATGATATATCAGGTGAATTATTGTCAAGGTGGAGATTCTTGAAACATGCCAACTAATTTCCCATGGATTGGATATGAGAATATTTCTTAGCTCATATTATTCTTCCTTTAGTTGGAACAAATTAGCTATATATGTGTGTGTGTGTGTGTGTGTGTGTGTGTGTGTGTGTGTGTGTGTGTGTGTGTGTGTGTGTGTGTGTGTGAAAATTAATTTGATCATTTTTTTGTAACTGTTTGAGATATGCTATATATCTATGTAATCCTGCCGATGCAAGTGGGATGAGTGTGAGTGATGGTTATAAGATTATGTTTGGATGTTGTAATTCTCCCTTGAACAATAAACGATATCAATTATCATTTCCCTATAGATGTTTCCATTTAAAGGATTTTACCACAAAAATCATTGTGTTCATATGTGATTGCACAACACAAACATGAGGCATTGGTTCAAAACATTCACATTCAAAAGACAACACTGAGGATACTTGCTTCAAATGTCCATGAAGTTGAATATTTGATGGTTCATATGAAATAGATGGAAATATATATATATATATAT
>ML790439.1:529607-540983 GCA_009831015.1 Picea engelmannii
TATATATATATATATATATATATATATATATATATATGTTTTATAGATTTTTATAATAAAACAAAAGAAAATAAAATGAAATTGTTTTAAAACAAAATTTTATAATAAAACAACATTTATTTGTTTTTTTAAATACAAATAAGCATGAAACTATATTTTTATAATAATGCAAATAAGAATGAAACTATTTGAAACCAATGTTTATAATAAAATAAATAATTTTATTATTATTATTATTATTATTATTATTATTATTATTATTATTATTATTATTATTATATATCACCTGAAATTTTGATCTGCGGAATGTCTCAAAGCTGGTGGTGATAATATCCAAAAATGTTTCTGCCAGGGAAGCGATCTCAACCAAAGAGTCCTTTTCGGGGAAAGACCATAGATAGAGGGATTTGGTCCATTGACCATATCAGATCTACAACAAATGTATCCCAATCAATCCGGCGTTAAAAACATCAGTGCCCATCGTGGCAAACTCGAAGTCCTGGTTGATAATGCATCATTTGTTAAAAACATACTCGAGCATATCATTTTTAATTTTTGGGAGTGCAGCAACCTGACACGGAGGCTGACAATCTGGAAATGATATCACCGAGAAGATCACTGCAAATCACATTAATATAACCAAATCGGATTTAGTCTTGCAATCTTTGGTAGAAATATTTATGTATTCGGTTGGTATCGAAGATACTACGAGGCGATAAACATAAATCTTAAAACCAGAGTTCAGGGATATGCTGAGAAAAAAATGGATCTGCTTACCTCATTGATCTCTCTCGTCATGCACTTACCTGCATGTTCCCTTAAGCATTTATTCCAGCAAGGTTGTTGGAGTGTGTGCCTTCATTTCGTCCAAATTTTCCATTCGATCTGTGTATCAATCGCATGCAATTGCATTCAAAATTTTATTATTGTTATTGTTTTTAATGCAAGTTGCTATAGGGGTGAAACAACAAACTTCAGAGATGAATTTTCTCACAAACTGTATATTGGATTCGGCTGGAATTTTGTGGGCTGATTACTATGGTCCCAATATGTCTTCACACAAAAAATCAGAGTCATCCGATGCATGGGAAGAAATCAATGAAGGCGGTTGGCGAGATTAAGCGAGGGAGCATGCACTCTTTGTTCTCGGATCTCGAGATATCAAAGAAATGGCTAGAAGTGATGATGTTGATTTTCTAAAAAATCGTGTACTGGGTTTGGTTGAATTTGTGTGGGAAGGTTCCTATGGTCCCAATACTTTTGCATGCAAAACATCAGAGCCATCCGATGCATGGATCCCGAGATATCATAGAAATGGTTGCAGGTGACTATATTGATTTTCTTGAAAATCGTGTACTAAGTCGGCTTGAACTTTACTAGGTTTTTTTATCATAACATCATGCACTTCCAGTCCAAAAATCACAAGAACCCAGATCCTGGTTTGTGAGATATCTTCAGTTTAATTTCTACATTTTTTCTTCATAATTTCTGTTTTACTCTTTTTAATTTTTGTTTTATTGTTTTGTTTGCAGATGGAAGGATAGAGGCACAAATTTATTATATATATTTTTTTATGTTTTCAGAAAATAAAGAACTTTTAAAAATTAAATGCAAAACTTATTAAAAAAAATTGTGAGCAAATGGAACAAACTTATTGAAAATTATAGACGAAAAATATATTAGGCAAATTTATTTTTTTTCATCATCAACAATTAAAATTCTTCCTGAGATCAACCAATTAGTCATCCTACTTTCTGATCCTCGCGATCATATGAAGCGCAATGGAGAGCATACTTATTCTAGAAAAGATAAAAAAACTCGAAAATAAAACCCTACCTACACTATGCTAATTAGAAATGAGAAAGTAGTTACGTATAATCAAACAATCAATATAGCCATGCACACAACAGTAATAAAAATATGTTATCTTTCAATTTCACAATTGACAGTTGAGAATATGTATGAGCATGCAAAATTTGTTGTTGAAATTGTGAATTAAAAAAATAAAAAGAAAAACTAAATGTATCTAACCTAGTACTCACTTGAAACCATCGTTCGATCAGGCTTTCATAGGTGTGTTGTTCCTCACTCAGATCATGTTGTAACTCCTCTTCATATTCCTCTATCTCCTTTTCAATCAATTGTTCATTGTCGGATGCATAAGAGTCTTGAGATGTTGGATATTCAATTGTTTCTGGAGGAGTATTTGAATGTTCGATCCTTGTCAAGATCTCTTCTTCATGGGAAGAGGAAATCTAGACATCTACCAGGATCTGAGTGAGTAGTTCCAAGATGACATTCATTGTTAAATCATGTTAAAAGAGGATTCTTACAGCACCCAAATGAAAAATGAAAAACTTAAACACTCTTACTAAAACATAAAAAAATTACTCTTCACAGTTGCGGAAATTAAAACGTTCCTGATAGTTGGTTGGGGAGAACATGAGCAGTCTCCATTCAAGTAGCTGCTAATACCCCTAGAACCAACACATGTACATCACACTTGCAAAAAGTTTAAACTAATCTTGCGGAAATTGAAATTTACACTAACTCGCAGGAATTGAAATTTACACTACCCTACATGTCCTTACCCATATGTCACCTCAGAGTTAGGAGCATGTTTAATCACACTTGCATGAAAAATAAATTTAAACTACCACACTTGCATGATTTGAAATTTACACTACCCTACATGTCCTTACCCATATGTCACCTCAGAGTTAGGAGCATGTCTAATCACACTTGCAGAAATTAAAACTAATCTTGTAGAAATTTGAAATTTAAACTACCCTTCGTGTCCTTACCCATATGTCACCTCAGAGTTAGGATCATGTCTAATCAAACTTGCATGAAAAATAAATTTAAACTACCACACTTGCAGGAATTGAAATTTACACTATGCTACATGTCCTTACCCATATGTCACCTCAGAGTTAGGAGCATGTCTAATCACACTTGCATGAATTTAAATGAAAAAGAAACTAATACCTCAATCCATCGTGCTTCCCTTGCAACGACACCAAAATGTTGGGCTCTAAAGATGTCCTAAAAACAACCTCTATGCATCAACCAAAGGTAGGTGATGGCACAAGCATTTTACTTTTCGCCTACATAGGTTCTTACCTTTTGTTTTCAATACCCAGCCTTCAAAGATGCAACAACTGTAAATGAACAACAATCGTAAAGGGAACGACAGTTGTTCTATTCAAAGGAACAACACAACTTGCAAAAGAAACAACAATCGTTACATTGGGCCAAACTAATGTTGAATTAATTGCATTGTAGTATTTGCCCAACTTATCTAATTTGTCAACCCGGGGGTCGTAAACTGACGAAGCACACGCAAAGTATATGCAAGATTGAAGTGAGACTAATCTAATCTAATGTTTAAGCTATGAATGAAATTGAATCACTAATCTAACACACGAATGAAATAGAATCATTAATCTAACACACGACTAGAATTGAATCATTAATCTAGTTGCGTAAATGAAAATACTCTAAGAACGGGAAATTGCATAAAGGAAATTAATCTAGAAATGGAGAACTACATGAAGGAAAGGAAGATACAACAAGTGAAGAGTTAAATGGCGCAACAACACATGAGAGTGCTAATCAATGAAGCAATCTTACATTTAATAATCAAATCAATCTTCATAAAAGAATAATGAAAGCATGAAAACCAAAACCATGAATCAAAGCTAAGAATCTCTTTCTCTTTCGAATCCTAATGACTACTCTGATTCCAATTACATAATCTAAATCCTATTATACTTGAATAATCTAATTGAATCCTCATGAAGAGAGAGCACTCTCTTTTATACATGAGATCCTTGAAGATAATATAACTATCTCATTATTACAGATCCACTATTCTCTCAACCTATTTTCCATTATTACAAAATATAATCCCTTTAAATCCTCACACATATCTCTCATATATCTTAGAGAAGATATTCCAACCAAATATCCATGATCTTGTCCTTGGAATGGGCTTGAATTATCTCCTCAAATATTGAAATGGTGGAGGAAGTATTCGAGAAGTCCTTTGAATTAATCCTTCACATATTCCTACACATTACAAAGCTCATACATATTTGAGATATATATGAAAACATGTTGATTTTCTAACATTTAATCATAAATTCCTTTTAAATACTAAAATGAATAAAGTGGAGAACAATAAGGTGAAACCCAAGTATATTTATGGAAACGATATCGTGAAAGGTTAATGGGGCGATGAAATGTGAAGAATGATCAAGGGAAAGGTGGATGAGAATAGGACATTTTTGAGCCCCAACAGTTATACCGACCATCAAAGATGGAAAGAAATGCATATTTGTATTCACTAGATCATTGCCAGCAGATAGGACAAAAATCCAATAAATAAGTCACCATATCTATGGTGGTATGATCAAGGATCCATAAAAAAGTACAAGAATTGATAAAAAATGGTTGATTTCCAAAGCTATATGATCTTGGGAAGAATCTATTTTCAAAATAACTGGTAGAAAAAGTATACAACAACATGACTCAAAGGACACTAGATGAAGATGCCACCACCATCTCCATAGATCTCATAGATGAGTATCTATTACAACCATTTAAGTTTCATACCATGATATATATCATCACAACACTGGTTAAAGACATAAGGAATCTAGAAGGTAGTGTTTTTGTAAATAATGCAACAATGGAGTAGTTGACTTACATAAGTATTGAATCTCTATATGACCAACTAGAATTTTAGAAAACATATATCAGGAACATAAATCCTTCAAGAAAGGCACAATACCTACCTTTTGTTTTGTATTTTTCTTAACAAACCTCAATTTTGTCTTATTAGTACACTTGTCACTAGGAATAAGAAGTTGAACCATTTTTTGTGACCGCTTCTTCAAGAAGAAGACAAAGAGTCACATAGGAGTTACTAAAATTTGTATAAAGAGGAATAGAATCCCATTTCATAGGGGCCTTTGACTCTTTAAAAATTGTTTATTTCTGAACTATTTTGGGAAGATAGTGCCAACTAAAATTGAAGAGTTGTTTTAGAGTTTTCATGTATTATTGTTGAGACTACTAATAAGGAGAAGCCCTTAGGGCCAGATTTTGAAGAAGGAATTATTTCGTGTGTGAAGAAAATCTAAGTTGTGAATTATTTTAACCAAGGATGAATGATGTTCATATGGATTGTAAGAATTCTACTTTGTTTATGGATTACTTCTTATGCAATTTGTGATATTCTATACTTTTAAGTATTTCTTCAAATATTTTTTTATGCCTAGAGCTTGTTGATTTGTTAATGAGTGAATTGTTGTAATCAGGACTAATCAAGTTATATGTATGTATATGTGTTTATTTATGATTCTTCTCTTCTATTCAATCTATATGTATAGGAGTTTATGCAAGATTTGGTTCTATTTCCGTCTCACCATTTAATTTAGTTTGCTCCTAGCTAGGATAGGTTAAACTAGATTATTAATAGATTAGTTTGCATTTAATGCATAGTCTTCATCTACATATTTGCATTGTATATCCACTCATAATCCACACTCATCGAAAAAGTGGTATGCAACCGACCAAAACCCTAAGAAACAGTGACAATGGCAGTCGAGCTAGAATCTGGATGGGTTAACTAATCCAAACACTACATATTTTAGTTGGGACTGTGTATCGGAGAGTACCCCTTGCTAGTGTCAGGAAAATTTAGACCTGTCAGCAAGTCACATATGGTTGAAAAGCATTGTTTATTGTCACTTAGAGTTTCATTCAAGTAAGAGAGAGAGAGAGATGAGAACCATATTGCAGAGTTGAGAAAAAAACCATAGCTGAAGTAGGTGTCACTGGTAACCATTTTACAGAAATGACACTACCAAAAGAAACATCGCCCATACTGAAGAAAGATCGAACAAGAGCGCAAATAGTAGAACCATAGGTTTAGGAGAATCTAGGAGCATCATTGTTGGAGCCAAGGTTTCCGCGAAGGATGATGCCACACCAGTAACATTTTTGAAGACATTTGACTGGGAATTGGTGACCATGATATCACAGACATGACGAATTTCACTGAACTTGCATCACACAAATACTTTTAACTAAGGATAGATCCAACAATGAACCGGATCATACCTGTGCAAAATGTATGGGCCAAAGGATTGTATCAAGCAGGCATACTAAACCTATTTGATATCCCACACTTCACTAAGAGCAACGAGGTAAATGCATGTGTTAAGTTTCTCTTAACATGTGTGCATGGAGGTTATTTGTGGCTAGAGAGGACAATATCTATAGATACATACATAATTTCAAGGATCACAGGCTTACCATTGTAGGGACATGATCCAAACTCATTTTTTTCAGATAAGAAAACTGGCAGGACTTTGTTAAAGGAGAGGGGAAATTTTCACACAGGTAGAGGTGTGTGTGGGTTGGATGTGCCAAGCATATGTGACCCAATAGTAATGATTTCAATGCAAGAAAAGGTGTGAAAGTTACTGAGGAAATGTAGAAAACACCAAGTTCTAATGGGAGCGATAACTATGGCGATAACTATGGCTGAGAAGTGTGTCGAAGGGGTCTCGATGAGATGGGTTCATTTCTTATTGAATCAATTCCTCATAAAATACACAAAATCATAGGATAGAGGCATGGATTATCATTATACATTGATGCTAATTCTGATTTCATTCATGGCATGGGAAGAGATGAAGGATGCACTGTTCTTGGGTCTTAGAGGTAATCCATGCTTGAAAGCTAAGTATCAGAACTTAGGGTACACGCCTAAAAAAAAGACAAATTGACACTAATGTGGAGTTATTTATGTATGGTGAAAGGATTCAGAAGTGCATCAAGAAAACACCACACATTTCACCACAATTGGTAGAGGTGTACACCCTAATTGTGTGGTTTAGGGAAGATCGAAACCATGTCTATATACAAGCAAAGAAGGAACCGAGAGAGGAATTGGTTGAGACAAAATAAAAGATCATAGAAGAACATATCTACCTGATCATGGAAGATTTGGATCCATATTGGAGGGTTCTTGTAAAAAAAACAGAAACAGAGCACCCTCGCGACGATGCATATGAATAGGGTAATGAAAAAGGTAATGGAAATGGAAATGAACAGGGTAATGGATAGGGAAATGAACAAGGAAGATACACAGAATAAGCATAGCAAATAGTCCCAACAATTGGAGATAAAACGAAAGACAGGGGTAAGGGGCCAAGAAAAACTATGTGAAAGAAGATAAAATCCCATAAAGTATCTACTAACTATACTCTGACAGATGATGACATCGATAGAATCAGATATCAAGTGTGGATGTCATAGATGAAGAAATGAAGAAAACATCACGAAAACAAGAAGAACTTCTCCAGCAGGTGCAGGACTAGTTCATAACATTGCAACAACTCTTGGAAGCAGCAAGGATAGCACCAGAGTGCATATCTAGTGAAGGACCATCAACAAGCCCAAATGGGGAAGCATAGGCCACCACTTCTTCCTTTTCAAATATGGAAATAGGGTGTAGAGTGTTGAATATCTCACCATATGTGATTGAGTTCCCAACGCCCAATATGTAGGAGGAACCAAAATGATAAAGTCACCTGGACTTAGTCATTTCACAGATGCCCATGATAGTACTAAAAGTCTTTCACATCAGTACAAAAAAGGACATACAGCTCCACGTATATTTAGCATCAAGAGAGTTGGAGAAGGTAGCGACAAAGAAGATAGAGCTTCAACAGGATTATACAACTTATTTACAAGAGAAAAGTGCGACTGAGGAAACTGATAACAAGATATTAAAGGAAACGAGTGAGGTTGAGGAAAAGGCTGAGAGAAGATTGAAGGATAAGGATGAGGTTGAGAGAATACACTAGGCCATAAAGAAACTCTACAAGGATATTCCAGAAATTCTGATGGTGGTAGAAGCCACTCTTGAAGAACAAGTCTCAAACATCAGGGAATTCATTAAAATATTTTGCACCAGGATCAAAGACTTGGAATCGTGCGCCACACTAGAAAATACCAAGTGCTAATGGGAACGATAACTATGGTTGAGAAGTGTGTCGAAGGGGTCTTGATGAGATGGGTCCATTTCTTATTGAATCAATTCCTCATCAAATACACAAAATCACAGGATAGAGGCATAGAATTCCATTATACACGGATGTTAATTCTGATTTCATTCATGGTGTGGGAAGATCCGAAGGATGCACCATTCTTGGGTCTCAAAGTTAATCCATGATTGAAATCTAAGTATCAGAACTTAGGGTACACGCCTAAAAAAAGAAGACAAATTGACACTAATGTGGAGCTATTTATGTATGGTGAAAGGATTCAGAAGTGCATCAAGAATACACCACACATTTCACCACAATTGGTAGAGGTGTACACCTCAATTGCATGGTTTAGGGAAGACCTAAACCATATCTATATACAAGCAAAGAAGGACCCAAGAGAGGAATTGATCGAGACAAAATAAAAGATCATAGAAGAACATATATACCTGATCATGCAAGATTTGGATCCATATTGGAAGGTTCTTGTAAAAAAAATAGAAATGGAGCACCCTGGCGACGATGCATATGAATAGGGTAATGAAAAAGGTAATGGAAATGGAAATGAATAGGGAAATGGATAGGGAAATGAACAAGGAAGATACACAGAACACGCATAGCAAACAATCCCAACAGTTGGAGATAAAATGAAAGACAGGGGTAAGGGGCCAAGTAAAAATATGTGTAAGAAGATAAAATCCCATAAAGAATCTACTAACTACACTCTGATAGATGATGACATCAATATAATTGGATATCAAGTGTGGGATGTCGCAGATGAATAAATGAAGCAAACGTCACGAAAACAAGAAGAACTTCTCCAGCAAGTGCAGGACTAGTTCATACCATTGTAACAACTCTTGGAAGTAGCAAGGATAGCACCAAAGTGGAGATCTAGTGAAGGACCATCAACAAGCCCAAATGGGGAAGCATAGGCCACTACTTCTTACTTTTCAAATATGGAAATAGGGTGTACAGTGTTGAATATCTCACCAGATGTGATTGATTTCCCAACACCCAATATGCAAGAGCAAGTATAATGATTAAGTCACCTGGACTTAGTCATTTCACAGATGCCCATGATAGTACTAAAATTCTTGCACATCAGTACAAGAAAGGAGATACGGTTCCGCATATATTTAGCATCAAGCGAGTTGGAGAAGGTAGTGACAAAGAAGATAGAGCTTTAACAAGATTATCCAAAAGATTATCCAAAAGGGATTAGTACTGCTACAGGATGAAGCAATAAGGGTAATAGGGGAATTGGTAGTTTCATAGATAACGTTAAAGAAATAAGCACATGACAACGAGGAGAAACTCACAACCTGATTGTGAAATACCTAGAGGAGATTTTGGAACAAGAAGTAGAATTTAAGAAATAAGTCACGACAACAAAGGACACCCTCCAAACGTTCATGGATGCATGGAGGGGTGTGATACAACATGATTAAGTGGTTCAGGATGAGCCACAGGTGAGTGTTGGGGGCCTTTTGGACATGAAATTCAAAGAACTAAGTCTTGAGGGCGCGCGCAAAATCAATAAGGATGGTAGTTAGGAATGAAAAAGAAGATAAACACGCAAAAGTAGGAAGAACAACATTCAGGAATGTAAAAGCAACATGCAGGTGAAAAAGAAAGAAAATAACACCCAAACGCTGAGTTTTCATGACTTGTAATGATTCATCATGAGTTTTCATAGGGTTTTGGGGATAAGCGAGTAGGGCTTTGAGCCCTAAATTCGATGTATAAATATGTAATGGGTTAGGTAGAATAGGTTGTTGAAGTTGTGTTGAAGGTTGAGATGATGATAGGTTGAGGTTGAGAAAATAGAATGAGAGTGAAAGAGAGTCGATGTATAAAGGTTAGGAAGGTTTTGCAAAGAAGAGGCTTTCACTATAGAGCGGCTAGGAAGGATGGAGATGTATATCATGATGTATATATTGTAAGCACATTGTCCAAGCATGAGATGATTGCAGAAAGAATAATAAATACGATTTTCATTGTGGATGTATCCCAAGAATTGGGTGAATGATCCGGATTTATGTAGGAACACAATGAAATACAGAAATACACATAAACACAGAGATGTAGCGGAAATAAGACTTCATTTCATTAATAACAAATGACTGAAATATGCTTACAGACAGAATGGAAATAACTAGCTAGGGTGTTGGTAGCTTATCTCTGAGAAGAGATGTGGTTGCTACTCGCATCCATGAGAAGATGATTACAATGAGGCTATAGAGGCCTTTTTACAATAGACGAGAATGCCAAAAGTCATATACATACAAAAACCTAACCCTAGGAGATGAAGCACCAAAAGTCATGTGGGCCCCGTTTGGGTGAGTTAGTACATCAACTTCCCGGGGTCGTAACTTTTTGCATACGATCTCCGTTTTAGGCATGTGATAGCTCGTTGGAAAGGTATCATCGAGGAGATTCATTTTGGGGGCTCAATCATGCCTTCGGATATCATTGAGAACCTTGATCTCAAAAAACCTTCATTTAGGCCCTCAAAATGGCCCCGGAAGTTAAAACCTGCTAAAAATAGTAAATTGCCAAAATTGCCAGAAAACTGTTTTGAGCCAGTCAGAAAAGGTGGGTGGCCACCAATATCCACCTGGATCAATCCTCCCTCCTTAGGAAGCAATGGTCCCCATTGCGTTGAGTTCCTCCATGAGATGAGGAAACTTCTGCTTAACTTGGTCCCTGGTGAGCCATTTGCCTTGGTGAAGGAGTTGGCCTGTTTTGACAACTCAATATAACGGTATCCTTTGTTTTCAGGTGTGCTTGATCTGTGTATCCATGATCTGATCAGTTTTGGCTTGTTCCATGCAGTCTAGATTTAACTCTGTTGGTGTGAGTTGTTCTGCCATGTCAGATGTGTCTAGTAGAGGTGGAAAGTAGGGCCGAAGGCAGTCCACATTGAACACTGGGTGCAGACCAAGGAATGGTGGAATGTTGAGCTCAAAGGCATTTTCCCCTATAGCCTTGGTGAGGGTGTACGACCCATATCAAAGTGGACGAAGCTTGCGGTGGGGTCCAGCGAGGCGCTCCTTTGGAAAATGCAGCCACACTTTGTCTCCCACTTGGAAGTTGTTTGGCACCCGATGTTGATCATGTCATTGCTTGTACTTAGCATTGGCTATGTCCAAAATGTCATGAACCTATTGGTGGATGTGTTGAATGTGCTCAATGAATTTGTTTGCCTTATCTGCCTCAGACTGGACATGAGCTGAATCTTCCTGAGTAGCCACAAATGGCATGGCTATGTCAATGGGACAGAGTGGATGGAATCCCAAGCCCACTTGAA
>ML790439.1:541480-561738 GCA_009831015.1 Picea engelmannii
GAGCACAGTGGTTAGCGCCACGATGGGTGGTCGACTGAGGCAGTCTGCAACATTATTGGTGCTACCTTTTTTGTACTTAATGTTCAAATGAAACTGTTGCAGGTATGTGGACCACTTCTGATGGTGATCATTCTGCAACTTCCGTTGTTTTTGTATGAATTGCAGGGGTCGGTGGTCCGTGTGGATGACCGTTTCCTTTCCCAAAATGTAATGCTTCCATTGTCGACAAGCCTGCACAATGAAATACATTTCTTTGTCATAAGTGGGATAATTTCAGATTGTGTCGGAAAGTTTCTCACTATGATATGCCACTGGATGCCCATGTTGAGTAAGGACTGCCCCAATAGCATAGTTAGAGGCATCTGTCTCGATCTCAAATGGTTGTTGCAAGTATGGTAGTGTGAGCACTGGTGCAGAGCAGAGGCGATGTTTCAACTCCCCGAACACCTTTTGTTGAGATTCAAACCAAAATAATTTTTCTTTAGCTCCTCCCTTGGTGACTTGACTCAAGGGCCAAGTGATATGAGAGAATCCCAACACAAACCTGCGATAGAAATTAGCAAGACCTAAAAAGCTACGGAGCTCTGTCAGGGTGGTTGGGGCTGGCCAATCCCGAATGACTTGGATCTTTGATGGATCCACATGCACCCCCCACTCATCAATAATGTATCCCAGATATTGAACCTGGGTTATGCCAAAAGTGCATTTCTCCAAATTGGAACATAGCTTGTGTTGCCACAATGTTTGGAGGACCTGTCGGATATGGTGGAGGTGCTCTTCCCAAGTCTGGCTGAAGATCAGAATGTCATCCAAGTACACCACTACAAATGAGTTGGTGAATGGCCGCAGGATGTCGTCCATTAGCCTCATGAAGGTTGCAGGGGCATTCGTCAACCCAAAAGGCATGACCAACCATTCGAAAAGGACCTCCTTGGATTTGAATGCAGTCTTCCACACATCAAAAGGTTCGATTGGTACCTGGTGATACCCAGACTTCAAGTCGATCTTGCTGAAATATTTTGCCCCCTTGAGTTGGTCCAGAAGGTCATCAATTCATGGGATCAGGTATCTATTCTAAATAGTGATCTTGTTCAGTGCGCGAAAGTCAATGCAGAGTCTCCAAGTCCCATCCTTCTTCTGCACCAATACGATCGGGCTCCCACAGGGCGATGAACTTGGCCGGATGTGACCTTTCTACAACAGCTCCTGAAACTACCTCTTGATTTCGTCATTCTCCAGGACAGAGCGTCGATAGATGGGTCCATTGGGCAGCGGTGCGCCTGGGGTCAGATCGATGGGGTGCTTGACCTGACAGTGTAGAGGCACCCCTACGGGGGAGGTGAAGATGTCCTCATACTCCTCCACGACCTTATCCATCTGTTGTTTTCGTGCAGTGGGGCCTTGTATGGAGGTCATGGCCACAGTCTTCCTCTTTTCTTGAGGGCAGATCATTAGGAAAACAAATTTCCTGGTTTGGGAAATGAGCTTACTGCATTGTTTTGCAGTAACCAAAAAGATGGTGGTAGGCGGTGCTATCTCCGGTATCCTGTACAACTTATTGCCCAAAGTGATAATAACAACACGAGGCCTAGATTCATACACAGCATGTCCCTTCCACAAGTATGGTTGGCCTAATAATACATCAAAAACATCAAGAGGAGCAATGTCACATAATACCTCATCCGTGAAGGGCTTGATGTTGTAGGGAAGGCGACATTGTCGACTGACGTGAATGTCTCGTCCTTGGTGCAACCACCCGATGGTGTATGGTTGTGGGTGTGCTATGGTCGGCAAGCCCAACCGCTTCATGACCTCTATCGAGATGAGGTTCTTCTGGCTCCTGCTGTTGACAATGAACTGCAACGGGGAACCCTTTACCCACATCTTGGAATGGAAGAGACACTCTGCCTCCTCTGGATCTTCTGGTTCCTCCTTCTAGATCTTTGTGGTGGCAATGATGGCGTTGGGCTCCGCATCGATAATTTGCTTTCCCCTGTCATTCCACTTGTCAGGTTCTGATTCAGAGTCGGAGCATGCATCCGATTCAGAAGCCTTCAACTCAGCTACCAGTGACTGCTTGGCCCGACACTCACTTGTGTTGTGAGTGGAGCTCTTATGAAACTCACACCACTTCCCCATGTCCTTTTTTGGCTTCGTGGTGTTGTTCTTTGCTTATGGATTTGGCGGGTTGTCCTGGGCTGCCCTGCCTTGGCTTGGTCCTTTGTTTTGTGGTTTGGGAGTACCTTTCCCGTGCTTTTGATTTGCAGACCCAAAGTCTCGCTTCTTCTGTTTGAACTTTTGCTCAATCTTGGCAGCATATCGGTATGCCACACCAAGTGAGGAGATGTCAAGGAACTCCATTTCCTCCTGAATGTATCTGTGCAGACAACTGCAGTACTTTAACACCAAATGTTTCTCTGAATCTTTGATACCCAACTTTGTGCATAGGGTATGAAACAAATTCGTCATCTCATGCACATCTTGGTCCCTTTGTTGCCGCAACGTAGTCCATTGTATGTATTTGTCCTCATAGCTCCCCACGGGATAATATTGTTCCTTGATGGCGTCTCGAAAAGAATTCCAAGTGGGTGCATCCGAGAACAAAGAGGGTTCTCCCTCGCCCTCTTGCTTCGAGTAGGTTTCCCACCAGTCCTTGACATGGGGGGCGGCTTTAAGGAGTGCGAAAATAATCTTTTCTTGATCAGAAAAGTCATGAACCGAGAAATATCCTTCTAATAGATTCAACCATCTATCTACGGCATCTGCATCTATTTGGCCATCTAATATGGGAATGTCAAATTTTACTTGTACCTTAAAAGGAGTGGCACCTCGAGAGTGGCTTCTGGATGTCGATTCACCGCCAGTCAGAATCTGTTGAAGAATCTGGGCAAAGTTGTCCATAATTGCATTCCTTTGTTTCTCGAGGGCCTCCTCGAGAAACATTTTGATAGGATCTCTTGCTCCCTCATCTTTCTTTTCTTCCCCCATGGGTGGTCGTCGGGGTTTGCGAGGCTAATCTTGCAAAGGTTCAACCAGATCTTGCGAGGCTGATCTTGCAAAGAAGGATCGAGAATGAGCAGACTGCTCTGATACCACTGATCCGGATTTATGTAGGAACATAATGAAATACAGAAATACACATAAACGCAGAGATGCAGCGGAAATAAGACTTCATTTCATTAATAACAAATGACTAAAATATGCTTACAGACAGAATGGAAATAACTAGCTAGGGCGTTGGTAGCTTATCTCTGAGAAGAGATGTGGCTGCTACTCGCATCCGTGAGAAGATGATTACAATGAGGCTCTAGAGGCATTTTTACAATAGATGAGAATGTCAAAAGTCATATACATCCAGAAACCTAACCCCAGGAGATGAAGCGCCAAAAGTCATGTGGGCCCCGTTTGGGTAAGTTAGTACATCAACTTCTTGGGGTCGTAACTTTTGCATACGATATCCGTTTTAGGGGTGTGATAGCTCGTTGGAAAGGTATCATTGAGGAGATTCATTTTGGGGGCCCAATCATGCCTTCGGCTATCATTGAGAACCTTGATCTCAAAAAACCTTCATTTAGGCCCTCAAAATGGCCCCGAAAGTTAAAACCTGCTAAAAATAGTAAATTGTCAAAATTGCCAGAAAACTGTTTTGAGCCAGTCGGAAAAGGTGGGTGGCCACCAATATCCACCTGGATCAGTGAACCACATTAAATTATGTGTCTGAATGTATTTTTATGTGATTATTCATGAATTTTCTATTTATGCATAACTATATATAGATCTGTGTAGTAGATGATTGACGCACAATAAAGATGAATGTTACAGTGAATAGTTTATTTTTCAATCTATGTCCCAACGATGTTGCATAGTTAAAGTTTACTAATTAATCAAGGGAAAAGGGATAATGAATACAACGCGCAAGGTATATAAGTAGGCATGAACATGATGATATCCTCCCATCCCCTCATCCTTGTAGAAACTTGGTTCCTGTAGCCCCAATAGATACCTTGGGTGAGACTTCACTTGCATGCAGGTGATGCTGAAAGGGTCAGTGTATACATGGTTTTTTGGTGGAACAAACTGAACATATGGTCTTAGAAATGCACACCAGCAATCAAGTTGGGAAGAAACCCGTCAACGGGTACAATTATGAGAGTATTCCATTTTCGGTTTCAAGGTTGTTAAAAAATTAAACCAAACTCAAGCAGAGTTTCATCCTCTATTTCAAGATTGCTAAAAAATGAAACAGACACCTAGAACATAGTTCCATTCTCTGTTTGAAGATCATTTAAAAATGAAGTAGACACTCCGAGAATAATTTCATTCTCTGTTTCAAGATCATTTAAAAATGAAGCAAATAGTCTGAGCACAATTTCATTCTATGTTTCGAGCTCATTTAAAAATGAAGAAAACACTTCGATCACAATTTCATTCTCTATTTTAGGCTCATTAAAAAATTAAGTAGGCTCTTTGATCATATTTCATTCTCTATTTCAATCTTGTTAAAAAATGAAGTAGACATCTAGATGATCTCAGTCTTTTTTATTTCTCGTACTTGCAAATACATGAGAATAAGTTATCAAGTATACTTTTATCACTTTTTCGGGCTCATAACAAATATATGAAAAGTGAACTCTTTGGAGTCTTCTTTAAGCTCTTCTTAGATTCTCTAAACATGAAAATATTGCCGAGCGATATTTTTTCATTTCATGCTCATTAAAAATATTTGAAAGGGAATCTAGTCAGTGTAAGTTTAACCCTTTTCAGACTAGATGGACTAGTTACGAAAACTGAATATTCTAGTCAATATCGACTAGAATATTCCTCTCTGGTATTGTTTTACACTTTTTTGGGCTTGGGGGACTAAATTTATGAAAAAAAACACCCTTGGACTCTTCTTAAATATCTTTTCAGACTCTCTAAACGTGAAAATATCATCAAGTTTACCTTCTTTGGGCTCGTAAAATCATACATTCAAGGACCCATATGGGACCAAACCCCTCCTTCTTCAGTTTCATTAAACATGTGATGAGGGACTCATCAAAGATGAGCTATACCAATCATTTCTTGCCCTCATCAAGATCCTTAAGAAACAAAGAGGTACTCGTCATTCAGGTGGGGAAATGTTTTTGGAGGAAGTGGGTCAATTCTTTGGAAATAATTATGGTAGTTGTTTGTTGTTTCCCTTGAACATGGCACATGTTTGCATCTTGTCTTACAGTTGGGTAATATCCTTGTCTGTGATTCATACCAATCCTTGGAGTCATTATACTCCTTCATCTCACCCAAAGAGTGCATGTTGGTTATTATCTTTTACTGAGTTATAATTTTAACTTGATTGAACCAAGGTTCATGTCTATTGGGATTCCAACAAAGCCTCTAAAACTATCGGCCCTCCTGGTAAACTAGAAGGCAATGCAATGCATAGAGTGCATTGTGTTGTCTCACCCAAGATAGTATTAATGAGTGACTACAATACTCAAGTGTTTTCAGTCCAGGATTGAGTGGAGATCTAAAAAGTGTTCTCTAAGAGTTCTATTTAACTTATGAAAGCAATATACTATCATTCATGATTGTGCATGGAATATAACCAACTTCATTCATTTAGCATACCAATATCTACTTAGGAACAATAAGGAAACACATGCATTTAATCATGTAACACAGGTTTTACCATGGTTCACCCCCTCCTGGGCTATGTCCACAAAGATCTAGCTCTTAAGCTCTTCTATTATAGTAGTTCCAAAACTACGACGTCGTGTACTTTACACTCCTATTAGTTGGGTCAAGATCTCTTATAAGGTGAACTAGATTGCACCAGGATCCTTATCCTACAATCTAACCCTCGATATATAATCTCCTTCCTCCTCTCCAGCTCAACAACTTACAAAATTAGGTCGTATATCAAAATATTACAACTCAATAGACTATATCTGTCTCTAGATCTCTCTCCCAACTCTAATCTCTCACTATGAGACCTAGGTATCTATATTTATACATTTCTAGTATTGAAACAACCCTAAGACTAACTTCATTAGGTATTCCATGCATGGATGTGTTCTTCTCTTCCTTCCAGTTGTCGCTTTCCTCGTGCATGCCTTCCTTCAAAAAATATCATTTCTTTCCACTTTGGCCTGCTTCCAATAGGCCCCCAACACTGACATGTGGCTCTTCCTGAGCCACCTAAATTTTTTGCATGTCATCGATCTCTCTGGAGATCGCTTGGAACTTCTCCCTGAGCTTCGTTGCTTGTGTTTGAGCCTGCACAGTCTTCTCCTTGAGTGTGTCCAATGTCTGCACTGCAATCTCGTCATTGATCAGCCTTGCACACTCTCTTTGGGTATGTGCCATATATGTCTTGGTTCCTCATCCTGTGCAATGACTTCCGCTCCTCACTTCTGGAGTGGTTCCGTTTGATCTTGGTGCTCCTTTTTTTGCATTTGTGTAGAGGTGAGTTATTCCTGCAATTTATTCATGTATTGTGCCCCTTTGACGCACTCTGTGATTGACTTTGTCTTATGCTTCTGCTTTAGGTCTTGGATAGTTGTGCTTATTCTTTGTTCTTCTTGGTCCCACTATTGGACCTCCTGATCCTCTTCTAGCTTCTTCCAGAGCTGTGCTACTTTGTTGAACAATTAGTCCACTACGTGGATCTGTCGTTCTATCTCCTATATCTTCTTTGTTTCCTCCTTCTTCCTTTTCTCCCTCACCTCTGGTGGAGTGGTAGGTGTGAGCTGCTCGCGAAGATTCTCAATCTCTTGTTGGTAATGATTGATTTTTTGTAGAATATGATAAATCTTTTATGTCACTATGAGTTCAGTCGCCTGCACAGTCTTTGGAATCTTCTCATAGGATATGGATACTTTCTTCTCCAATCCCTTCACGCATTCCCTCTCCTCTTTGATCTCGATCTTGGCTTGCTCAAATATAAATTCCAACTAGTCTCGTTTATCCTTTACCTGTTGTAGTTTGGTTGTGTCTGTGCATGCATGAGACTATACCTCTTATGTAACATTGACCTACAATTTATATAGGTCCTTGGTTGGTATCCACAGTAATAACAATTGCAATTAATCCAAATCCTTTAGGGGTTTCTCCCCCATGATCTCGTCTGTGCGCAACATGCTGGGTGTAATGTGAAATGTTTCACTCGGTTGTGGTATTGTCTGGACTGTATCCCACTCACTTTCTTCAGGTTCTCCTCATGTATGTGATGCAGACGAGCCCATTATGATGTTTCTACTGGTTTCCTACGCTTCCCCGATATGCCTAAGCAGTTGTCACATATCTGCCAATTCTTCTTCCATTCTATCCCTTTAGTGCGCAACATTCTCAAAATCCTTGAATGTGCGATCTTCTTGAGCACACCCCCCGTCTGAGTGGATGGGCACTTAGTCGGGCCTGGCTCTTGTGGAGTAGGACTTGGTGTAGTCCCCTGTGCTACCTCAGCCTGTTTCTGCTATACTTGGGCCGCGTGTGTATTGTTCTTCTTCCCCATATGGACTCCTCTCTTGTAGGTCCTCCCTTTATTTTTCTTTGGTTTGGTCTAGATTGTCCTTGGTTTCTTAGGCACAGTGACTTCCTGGGGCTGTGTATGTTCCTGCCTTACCTCCTCAATATGTGTATGTTTTGGCCTTGCCTCCTCCTCCTATACCCCTGTAGGTATATCTCTAATGAAGACTGGAATCCTCCATTTGTCTTCCCAATCCTTGATGGTGATTTCTATGTCCCCCTCCATGATGCAATAGTTCAATTGTAGCCATTTTTTATTGGGTTCCTTCCACGCCTGGATCCACATCGCATGACTAGTGGCCTGGAAGTTGGCTATGCCCTGATAATTTGCCACAACCTGTGGTGTTATCCTCCAAATGTTGGCGATGGTCTCCTATAGATCGTGAAGATATCCTTCAAATATAGATTCATTCATTTTTCTATTCTTGGATTCCGAAGAAGCTCCAAGAGATAAGTTTCTCGCTCCATGATTGGTTTTGGTTCTCGTGGTGAAGAATACATAGTTCAGTTCCTTCCATTCCATAATGTCTATCAACATGATCATCCATGAATACTGAAATTGTGTCCTCAGATCTTGCACATCCTTGCAATCATCTAGAAACAGATTCAAAAGATAAGGGGCCCAACTGATCCTGACTCTATCGAAACACTTTGCTATAGCTGCGACAACCCCGATAGAGACTTCCTCCTTGCGGAATTTCCTGAGCAAATTGCCAACCATGATTTATGTGGCCATTCTTGTCATGATGTCGTTGATCTATTTGATAATGATTCTACACATCCCCCTTTCAGTGCCATATTTCTTTTTTATCTCCTCTGCGAGTGATTTCTCCTTGGTTTTATCCTCGAGGAAATGTGCGGGATACATGCCCCGTGATGGCATCCCTGTGATGTACGCAATGAGATCTACATCTATTGAGATGAGCTTGTCTAGCCTTATATCTCCACCATGTGTGACTTCCATGAACTTATTCACACAAACTTCTTGTGTACTAGCCTCTGCCAAAGTGTGGTATGTCCAACAGACCTAAAATTCCAATTTTTTCCAGTCCTGCTGCCCACTAGATTGGTTGATGAATTGGTTCACCAACAAGATCTACACCTATTGTCTATATGTAAAATTTCTTAGCGAACTCTGGGAACTTGTCTGTTTCTATTACATCATGGTATGAGTACTTTAGTTTCTCTACAAAACCTAATAAATCTTATTTTACCCGTACCCCTTCTGGTATGCGTGGAAAAACAATTGTTGCAGTGGGTTGTTTGCGTAGTGACCCAAGTACCTTATGCTTGTCCTTTCATGGTGGTGGATGACTCAAGGTTCCCGCCTCCTTTGGTCATTCTTCATAATACTATTCTGGTCAGATAGTTGCGTCTTCCACTACTCCCTCATGTGGGTGTTCCAACACAGTTGTCTGTGATTCCTCTGGCTCAGATGCTTCATCTTGATTTGGAGTTGTCCCATTGACTCTCGGGGCTGCTTCAGGGTTTTCTCATTGCACTTGATTGTCTATGTCCTCATTCTTCCGGCCCTTCCCCTCTTATAGTCTATCGATGTCCATGCCCACATGTGTTTTCTATTGGGTTTATTATATCATGAGTGTCAAGCTTCTTGGTGTAGTATCTGGTGATGGGATTTCGTCCACATTAACGACTTCTGGCAGTTGTTGTTCATTTCCTTGCGATTGCATTTATGCTCTGGTCCTCACTCCGGGTTGTCTATCTATCTGGATTGGTTCCCCTTTTTTAGGTGGTTCCATGGTGGTAAAATTCGATCATCCACCGAGCTCAGTAGCTTCTGCAACCTCTATAAAATTCTCGCTGTGCTTCGTATGCTCTATCGCTCTCTACCACTTTCAATTTTGTAATAAGATTTTTTATCCTACATCCTTCCTTTGTATGGGCATGATGTGAATCTTTTAAAATATATTACCTTTATTACAGATTCAATGAACCTATGGTTCCTTCATACTTTCCATTACTTTCCCTCACGTCTTGAGTTGACACCATTAATGCAGCGTCTCATCAGTTGTTTTCAACATTCAATTCTGCTAGCCTCTGTAACTTAACACTTTTTTTGTTGTCTTTTCCTTTACCACTTATTTTCATGTTGAACTGATTGTTGGCCTTTCCTTCGTTGAGCTCATATTCTGAGTGTGTGTGCTCCTTCTCCTTTCAGTGCACTGTACCTCTATTGGTACCGTTTAATATCCTTCTTTGTTTTTTCGCGATGACTTTCAAGCTGTGGGTGGTTGACTGTTCTAACACATATCTTCACAAGATTCTATCTGCGCCCATTTTGTATAAGTGTCCTGCGATCAGTTGATAGTTTGAAGCTCGGACTACCAAGTTATATTCATGTGGTGCAGTACCTGTACTCAAGTATTGGATGATGTCTACAAAGTATTCATCGACAATCTGGACTGAAAATAATTGTGTGTTCAGAAATTTGTCCTCTAAACTTGTAGGTTCCTCTCTGTTTGTGACCCTTGATAGGTGGTCAGGTCTTGCATTCAATTTCGTTTTCTTGACTATTACTTAAAAATCAAATTCTTGAAACAGTAGTAACCATCGACATATTCTCCCCACCAACACTGGCTTGTTGACTAGGTATTTAAAGGCTGAGTGATCTGTGAACATCTTAAAATGTTTTCCCAGTAAGTAATGTCTGAATTTCTGCAGTGCGTAGACCATAGCTAGGCCTTCCCTCTCTGTAGTGTTATAGTTCTTCTTTGATTCTGATAGTTTTCTACTCGGGAATGCTATAAGATGATCCAAATCTCCTGCTCCTAGTTGCACCAAAATATTTCCAAGTGTTACAATTGTTGCATCTACATTTACGTGGAATGTCTTCTCCTAGTCTGTAAATACTAGTATTAGCACGGTGACAATTTTTTCTTTCAACGTATCTAGACCATGTTGACAATATCCATTCCACTGAACTTTGTATCCTTCCTTAACAGTTTCTCCATTGGTGCAATGAATTTTGCGTACCCTTTTACAAATTTTCTCTAGTATCATGTGTGTCCCAATGTTTCCCTTAGTTGACGAATTGTTTTTGGTGGAGGTAGGTTAACGATTATTTCAATCTTTGCAGGGTCTAGTAGTAAACCTTGTTTTCATACTATATGGCATAATAGTATCCCAAACGGTGTTCCGAAAATACTTTTCTTGATGTTTAATGATATCTGGCACTACCTGCGTCTTTCTAACATTATCCACAAGACCTCTACATGGTCTTTCAATAGACTATAGATTGTCCAATCATCCAAGTATACCTCTAGAAACTAGTGGATAAATTATTTAAATGCATCTATGACTACTCTAGATAATATTGCTGGTGAATTCTTCAGTCCAAACAACATGATTGTTTATTGGTAGGATCCCCATTCCATATCAAAAGTGGTCTTCTGTCTGTCTTCCTATGTTATCTTGATCTGGTGGTAGCCTGAGAATCCATCAGTGAACGAGTAAACTTCATTTCCCCCTACATTCTCTAGCGCCTCATCTGTGAAAGGTGTAGGGAATAGGTCATGTAGGCATGCATTGTTCAATTTCCTCAATTTGACGCATATTCTTATCCCACCTTGTTTTTTCTTTTGAACTACCATCGAGCTTATCCATTCTGATTCTTCCATAGGTTCTATGATTCTAGCTTCGAGCATTCTATCGATCTCAGCTTTAACTTTTTGTTTATATATCGAGTTTAGTTTGTATGGTCATTTTATGATCAGTCTTGCTTTAGCTTTGAGTGATATCTTCATTTCTCCTAGCTCCCCTGATATGCCCTTCATTTCTATAAATCTTGTAGGGAACAGATTGTTGTACTCGCATAGTAACTCTGTTATTCTTTCTATTGTTTTCCCATCCTAGTAGTCTCCAATGTTGGCCATTTTGGGGTTCTCCACTGTCCCAATATTGACTTTCTTCACTTTTATTGGCGCAACAATTACTTTTGATTCCATAGGTGGACCTTCCACTTCTCTTTTTCCTTCCTCCTCTTCGATCTAAATATCATGCAGATCATCTTCATTTGGTGCTTCTTCGTGCACATGGTAGCATGACAACAGTTCTTTCACTATCTATCTGTTATGTTTTTGTTCTTATGTTACGAGTTCGACTTATGGTTCCTTAATGAATATCACCCCTCTTATCTACTTAAGTGTTGCATCTATGTTGGGGTTCTCATGCTCGAATGAGAAAGTGACCATAAAATTTTGTTGCAATATTGTCTAGCTCGCAGTTCCGCTGTGCAATTCCTTGTCTGTATGCCGACTTGTTGGTATTCCTTCCAAGGTATGTACAAAATGATGAGGCCATTCCTCTTGAGGTGTCATTTTCCATAGCACTCTACACTTCTCCAAGTGTTCCCCTAGTGCCCCCTATCCATCATACTTATGATGTTGGTTTCTTCTTTGTTCTACGCCAAACCTTATGCGCAGTAACCGCTTGCATTGGTAGTAGTCCTTGATTATTTATTTATGTGTGCCCCACCATCTTGCAGGTGTAGCCTTGAGTGTTGTATCGAGTGCTAAGAGTCTCTGATTGTCTAACACTTCATCCTCATACTTTTCCAAGAATAGTTCTAGGTCATTTACTCCATGGAAACTATGTGGTTCCCTTATCTCCATACCTACCCATCTTACTGTGCAGTCTATTCTTATGCAACTTCTTGTCAAAACTTCGTGTAGCCTCTATTGCCATTTTTCTAGACATGTCTTTGAGTCTATCACACATGAAGTAATGCTCCACCAATTGAGTATCCCAACTACAATTGGGTTTACTTAATCCTCATCATGTGCAGTTGTTCTGTACAACTGGCTGATTTCCTCCAAGTCCAAGCAAGTAGGTTCTACAAACCTTTCCCCTTCTTATGGATCTAATGGCGTGATGACCATGTAGTCTCCTGAATCAAATGTCATTTTTCGTGTCTTTAAATTTATTATGGCCTGGTTATCAAATTCCCAATCCAAGCCAAGAAATGTTGGATATGGTGTTGTGCCATCCAGTATTTCAATCACTTCAAAGTCTTCTTTGGTGCGCACTCCATCGAGGTCTACTGTTACTCCTTTCAGTCTGGAAATTGGCAGAACTCTGTGTTGGTTTTCTAGTTTCAACTGAACATGTGAATATCCTAATGTGGGTGCTCACATGCATTTCCATGTATTCTTGGGTAATACATTGAATTCAGATCCAAGATCCAGTATGATATCTCCCATGTTGAAATCTCCAATGTTGGCATTCAGTATGAACTCCCTACTTGTTATTCTCCTTGTATGTAGGTGATTGACTGCTTTTTTCTCTAGTTTTCCTTATGTGTCTATGCTACATATTTCTAATATATATTTTCAATATTTTGACAGAGGATAGATCATTCAATAGTTTTAGACATGATTGCAAAAAGATTTTGATTGCACTTACTTGTCCCAAGGGTTGCATTTCCTTGGTATGATCCCACGATGGAGGCATATCGTACTCTAGCTCTTCATTTCTTTGCTACGCAGTTGAAGTTGACATGGTGTCTTGCTTCAAAAATTCTTTTCTCGCTTGCTTAAATGTCTCCTTCTCATTCTTCACATCAAATTGTCTCCTTTGTTCGCCATTATTCTTCACCCACTAGTGTTGTACTGGATCTTGTCGAGCTGCGTCATTTCCTTTTTTAGCTCCTCCACACGTAACTATATTGATGTTTTGTCCTTCATCCCTCACTTCCGTTGAAATCCACTGAACTTTCTGGTTGTTTTGATTCCTTTTTTCCTGGATCTTCCCTAGTAATGTAGGGCATTCTTTTGTGTCATGATCTGATGAACAACAATACATACAATTCGTTGGTGGAAGTGGACATTCCCTTGCATAGTGTCCTAGTTGTTGAAAATTGTGACATACCACTGGTCCTCTACCTCTTCCAAAATCTCCTCTTTCTCATCCTCCACCTCTGTATCCAGCTCAATCTCCTCTCAATGTGTTATATGGAGGTGCCTGATTTTACTGTGTGGTATTGTAATGAGGTTGTGTTGTGTTATACTGTGGCTGCACAATATTATATGGTTGCTATGTAGTATTATACTGCTACTGCGTAGTGTTATATGGGGATGGAACTTGGTTAAACTGTGGTGTGGCTTGCCCAGTCATTATTTTTTCTTGCACCCTATATGCATCTGATGTCCTCTCTCTCATCAAATCCATATTTCTACAATATTTTTCATCATGTCCCACTGACTTGCAAAAGTTGTTATATGAACTCTTTGGGATTATCTGTTATTCCTGCATCATTGGGAAGTGATATGGATTGTGGCCTGGTTTCTTACATATTTCGCACCATATTCCTCCCGTTGGTAACAAATTTGGCATCCCTGCGGCCATGTATTGTGCGAATGTTGGAAATTCATTTTTGTGGTGTCTTTCCATCCTGCATGTGGTACACCAAAAAACTTCTCGTTTGTCCTTACTTTTTTTCTGGTTTAGCTGAAACGTTAATTTCTTCAAATCCCCCTTCATCTGTTCAATGGATGGATCCATCTACTGATATTGGTTTTCTTCCATTTGCAAGGATGCATCCTGCAGAGCCTCTTCCTGTGTCTTAAACTTATGTTATTGCAATGGGTATTTTAAGTGTGGTAGTAGTGAATTGATGAACATGTGTCTATGCTACATATTGGTCATGAGATATTTCAAATTTCCTTTCAGTCACTTGAATCTCTAATCAATCTCCCATACAAATTCTCTTGGTTTCTGTCTAATTTATATCATCTCATTCATGTATTGATCCTCTGAACTTGGATTATAAAACTCATTTATCAACAATTTCTTGATGTCCACAATTATTTTGGTTGTCCCTGGTGGATGTTTTGTAACTAAACTCATATACCAATCCAGTGCGCGATCCCTTAGTGTAATCACTAACTATGCAAGTTTGGTCTCTTCGTCTTTGATATCTTTTTCTTCCCAAATCTTTTCACAGATAAAAAAAAATTATTCCGGGTCCTCTGACGCTTCTCCTTTGAATTATGGTAACCTGATGGTAGGATCGTGTCCTGCCATCCTGAATGTTGAACTACTACCTCTGCATGGTGTAGATACTTGACTAGTTCTTCCTGAACTGGCTCCTCTAGTTGTTGTTCCTTGTGTAGATGTACTTACTGTTGTCTTCTGTCTCCCAAAATTTGGTTGTCTAAATAGTGGTGTTCTCTTTGGTGTATTAGTCGCACATGGGTTTATGGGTTCCACACTTAAATTAATATGGATATGATTGATGCATTCTCTTCCTTCTCTTGGACATCTCATCTTCCTCTCATATGTTGCGTGCAATATTTCCTCAATCTCCTCCACTTCCCAGAGATCCTCTACATCTTCTTCATCAGTTATCAATCCTTCCCTCGCGGCTATGACTCTCTTCTTGGTGTTAACCTTGTATTGGTAGGGTACTCCATTGCACGTCTTTCCATTTGTCGCCATGATCCACTTGATCTGGTCATCATCCATCATGATTGGGTCCAAGGGTTCCTCCGTATTTCCTTTATCTCCTTCTCCTTCCATTTCTCCTCTTTCTGTCAGTGCTTCCCCCCTTCCCCCATGCACACAGGGAATTTTAGTTGTCTGAATCCATTGTCATTACACCTTTGTTATATAATAATATCTTAATAGAAGTATACAACGATCTAATATGCCTTCCTCGAGGATCGCGTAGAAAATCTTTCTCCATTGTGTTGTATGACTTCGCTGTATCGATTGAAAATTCTGTTATAAAGCTTGCTACAATACTATCGAGCCAAAAATCTGCGTGGGTGAATTTTTTGTTCACCTGCTTAATTGCTCAATTTTAACTGAGGTCCACTCCAATGGTCGGATCTAGTTTGTTGCATGGTTATATTTTAACCTCAATATCCACTTTTGCAATAACTGTGGAAAGTCACAGAAAAAGACTTCATGTAGATCAGTAAACACATATTTCTCAAGATATTTCTGCGGTGTTACTCTAGGGTTTCTATTATATTTTTGTGAAAAATCGAGCTATTTTTTCTTCAACCATATTTCAATATTTGCTTTTGTGGGATTCCAAGGTCTCAACAACCCCTTCTAGCAGCGCATTATTTTCACCTTCTCATCGTTTTATTCAATATTCTCTTCACCTGCATTCTGTAGATCTTATGTATCTTTTCACATATTTTCAATAGATCCCATCTAGTCAATCCTATACTATTCCAACTGACGGAAACATAACCATTTTTTGGTTATTATCTTTAACCGAGTTATACTTTTAACTTGATTGAGCCAGGGTTCATGTATTTTGGGATTCCAAAAAAGCCTCTAAAACTATCGCCCCTCCTGGTAAACCAGAAGGAAACGTAATGCACAGAGTGCACTGCGCAGTCTCACCCAAGATAGTATTAATGGGTGATTGCAATACTCAAGTGTTTGCAGTCCACGATTGAGTGGAGATCTGAGAAGTGTGCTCTGAGAGTTCTATTTAACTTATGAAAGAAATATATTGTCATTCATTATTGTGCATGGAATATAACCAACTTCATTCATTCATCATACTAATATATACTTAGGAATAGTAAGGAAACATATGCATTCAATCACATACCACATGTTTTACTGTGGTTCATCCCCTCCTGGGCTACGTCCACAAAGATATGGCTCTTCAACTCTTCTATTATAGCAATTCCAAAACCATAGCATCGCGTGCTTTACACTCCTCTTAGTCAATTCGAGATCTCTTATGGGGCAGAATGGATCGCACCACGATCCTCAACCTGCGATCTAACCATCAAGATCTACCATCCTTCCTCCTCTCTAGCTCAACAACTTACAAAATTAGGTCGTATGTCAAAATATTACAACTCGATACACTATATTCGTCTCTAGCTCTCCTTCCCAACTTTGATCTCTCACTATGAGACCTAGGTATCTATATTTATACATTTATAGTATTGCAAAAAACCTAACCCTAACATCGTTAGGTCTTCTAGGCATGCGCGTGTGCTGCTCTTCCTTCCAGATGTCACTTTCCCCGTATATGCCTTCCTTCCCAAAATAGCCTTTCTTTCTTCTTTGGCTTGCTTCCAACAATGCCCTAGTTATCATCGCACTATGATTTGGTCTATCTCTCAGTTGAGTCAATGTTGCCATGTCATATTTCATGCTTCACAATGTTCAAGGGAATTTTCATTCCAAATAAACCACTCTACAAGATTACCAACTTTCATCCTTGTGTCATTTTTTTCTCATTTGATCTATCATATTACATCACTTTCCTATGAAAGTTTCATGCCGATGATGGGGGACACATTATGGCCCTCCTTCGATGAGTCTGTTCCTATTGAATTCAACACCTTATCCAAGAATTAGACTTAGAAACCATTTATTACATTGGAACATGCATGCCTCAATGATAGGTCTCTTCGATTTCGACAATAGGTTTACATCATTGGATTTTGATCAGATGATTCCATGGATGTTTGACTTTAGCTCATTTATTCACGTTCGATGGAATGCTATACTAGGGTACCTTGGGATTCGTTGTCATCATTGGTGATTTCCCTTGTACTTGTTAACAATATAAATAAATGACCATTAATCAAGTGGTTTCTACCATGTTCAACATCAACACATCTATTCACGTGGCTAGAATCATACTATTTCAGGATTAGGATAAAGACACTAGAAACGCACCTTTGTTGCATGCCTCACCCAAGTTGTGATGGATATTATTTGGGTTCTTAGAAAGATTCTAGTATGGTCATCATGTTGGTGATCTCACTGATGTATATGTTGTCTATCCACTTTGTATTGGTGTGTGTCTATTTTTTTCTCATATCGTAGCTCCACTGTGTATTCTTTTGTGGCTACGACCTGTTTGAGTCATGGAGATAAGGATACACATTGTATCTTTGGTGCTCATATCCTTAATCAATGCTTTCATGGATCTGTATTGTATTGTTTGGAGACCATGCTTTGAGTCAGTTTATTCCAAGCATGGGTATGGCTACCTCGAGGATGATACATATATAATATTTGATGTTTGTTTGTAGATTTCACCCGACTCTCCTATTTCAACACCTCCACTTACATATTTTTGTAAAGTGTCTCAACCATCTTATTTTCTTAAGACTTCACACTTTAAGGGGCATATATTATACAACTAATATTTGCACTACCAAATGTCACACTTAAGTCTCGTAACTGTCACAACTGTTATACACCTAAGCATAGATAATTTTAGGGGCTAAATTTCGCAAATGGGTTAATTTTCCATGGTTTTTCCAAAAAAAATATTCGCCAATTTCCATTTTTTCTAAAAATGATTCTCCCAAATTCCATAGAATAAAATTATTTTACCTTAAAAATCGCCAAAAGTTTATAGAACGTATATAAAATCCTTAAAAATTTGAATATTTTTACAAAACTTTCGCTAAATTTTTTGCATTTTCCATATTAAGGACTAGTAAGATTAGCCCATGCTTCTACATTTTAATATAAATTTGCATCCTTAAAATCATCCCTGCACCTAAGTGTCGCACTACCAAATGTTGCACCTAAGTGTCAAACTTAAGTGTTACACTTTACGAAGTGTCTCACTTAAGTGTCGCAGTTTCATCACCATGAGAAAGTGTCTATCATAATCCCTAGACATATTGAAGAGGAAATCTACCATTTGGAGGTCAAAATACTACCTTTTTCCTTGAGTTTTTGGCCTTGTTTGAGCTTCATCGCCCCCATGCCCATATACAAGGAGAGATAAATCATGATAATCACTCCCCGAGACACTTAGAGGGAGTGATAGTCTTTATCTATGTCAAGTTTTGGGGGGGAGATGAAGTAGTAGCAACCATCATGCCTTGTTTTGTGAGGTTGTTTTTTGGATAGTTCAGTTGGTTAAGGGATTGGTTCGAGCTACCCTCTATTCAAGTCAAGTTCAATCTTGTTGGTTCACCCAAATCCTCATTTAACCACATCCTATAATCAAAACTATCCTATGGTTGTGATGCTTCAATGCCTATATTATGGAAGCCATACTTGATTCAAAAGGGGGGAGAACTTAGTGCATCATACCTATGATTTTGTAGCATTCAAGGGGACGAAAAGGAGAGCTTGGAGGAGATGTTGCAACATTGATATTGATATTGTAAGTGCTTCACTATTGATTGATTTCCATTAATATATAACTTAGCCTATTCCCTTCATGCCTATGTGTTCACTATATGGAGGTTCTAATTCATCATAGATAGATTTATTCTACTTGACAATATAGTGTAGAAGATGAAGGTATTGTTGTGTTCTTTACATGATCTCCCTTGGATCTTGGATATCAAGATCAAGGGTTGGAGCAACGAGGACAACCGATAGAAAAGAGGTAAGTATTTGATCCTTCTCTTTTCATTTTGATTGTTTGCATAGAGAAGATATCTAAGGGAGAAAGTAGTAACCATTTGTTTCTCTTTGACTCGGATGGAAGGGGTCTTGATCCAAGGTGGTTTTCACTTGTCCGCAGGGGAAACTTTTCCACAACAATAAGACATAGCCTTAGGAATAATATATTATTATTTCTCTTTAGCCACACTTTGAGACTTCTTCTCCCCATTTCTTTGGACATCTCTTATGGAATCATATCCCCCCATGTATTTCATCCTTTTCCGTTTGCAACCTGTGATACATTTTATTATTATTTGATGTACATTTAATTATTACATTGTTTTGTTCTCATCCTTTCATCATGTATACATTTACAATTTTTTTTATCTTGGGGATTCAATTGGATATATTACACCCATTATTTAAATCTTGAAGCCATGTTGTGTTAACTATGTATTTTGTGAATAATAAAGAAAGAGGCTTGTACATTAAAGAATCATTAGGAATGCAACCTATATATTAAAGAATCATTTCATTTTGTTTACTATGATCCTAATAATCATCATTTCATTTTGTTTACTATGATCCTAATAATCATAGAATTGCACTTTGAATCATTGTGTAAAGTAATACAAGAATACACTTAATGAAATTAACCCTAAACCATTATATTGAGCTAAAATACACTTAATGACATTAACCCCAAACCATGATATTGAGAAGAGAAGAAGAGCTTCATCTAAGAGATTCTAGGAAAATTAATGAGTTGAGATAATAGATGAATGTTGAATTAGAATTAGTATGTGAATCAAAATCTTGTGTTTATGGTGATATGATTATTTCATCTATGCTTGATTATCACTATCTTAGAAAGGTGCTATGTGGAAAATCGTAAAGTGCTAATTTTACTTGACTTCATGCATTGATCATGATTTTTTTGTTAAGAGAAATGCTTCCCTAAAATTTCCTTTTAAAGATGGAAGCATTGACTTATGTTGATTGGTATAACACTAAACTCTTTGATAGTAATAAATAGAAAGAGTTTCTTATCAAATGGTCTTATATTATTGAAATTTGATTTCCATACAATTGCTATCAGTGAAATAATTTGATTGTCATACAATTGTTATCAATGAAATATTAGACAAACAAAGCCTACATTTAATGTTGGTAATGAATGTATGTTTTTTTTTTTGTTTGTTAATTTGTGCGAGACCTGTTGGCTACGCGATTAACCTGTGGCTTGAAAAACCGCGACTCAGGGGCATCTAAGTCGTCAAAATCACCCGGGGATCGCACCCGGCCTGAGCCACACCAACCCTTAACATGGTTGGATTTTTTGTCCCCGCAGGTTTCGAACCGGTGACTTTAACATCACGGAGTGGCTTAAC
>ML790439.1:561788-573096 GCA_009831015.1 Picea engelmannii
TTTAACATCACGGAGTGGCTTAACAACACACTCTGTCACCGACTGTCCTACACCTCGGGAACGGTAATGAACGTATATTACAATCCATAATTACTTATATTAATTTTTGTGATATTTATGGTATGAGGTCACCCTTATTTTCCAAATGTTATTTCCTTTCAACACAAATATAAATATTATAGGCCTTCACTTCTGACTATAAATATTATAGGCCTTCACTTCTGACTAGATATAAGTAGTTATCTTATAATTGGAAACATCTCAACACCATGCTAACATCCATGTCACTGTAGCCCTACAAAATTCCATGCTAATGTGCATTGATAGTTCACTGTAACTCTAACCTTGGTTCTTCCATGTAATTTATATCCATGTAGAATGGTTATTGTATGGGATTCCATCCCTTAATCCTCTATAGAATTAGGTCGTTCTTCCACCATGAAATGGTTATTGTATATCCATGTAGAATGGGTATTGTATGGGATTCCATCCCTTAATCCTCTATAGAATTAGATCGTTCTTCCACCATGAAAGCTTCTCAAGCCTAATCATTTTGTTTGGCAATGTTTGAGACAAAATTGATTTCCCAACACAGTAAATCAAAATCATCAAAATTGATTTCCCAACACAGTAAATCAAAATCATCAAAATTGATTTCCCATTATTCTTCGTCTTTATGGTCGCCGTGGTGCGAGATGAATGGGACGTGCCCGTGAAATAGTCTAGGGCGTCCCTAATTTAATGTTATAAATGACACGTGTAGGGCACACGCAAATATTTAGTTATCATTTTCCCAATTTTAGGTGACACGTGACTACACAGATATTTTCGTATCCTTTCCCGAATATAGGTGAGTGTGTGAAAAAACAATTTAGGATTTAATCCGGAAACACGTGGACATATAAATATATGACACTTTGCGTACGTCTTCTCTTTCCTTTTAGACTCTTTGTGAAAATACAATACTTTCTTACAACATTTCCTAGTCAAGTCAAACATGAATGGAATAAACTAATTTTTAAGTAGGCCTCCACATCCATCGTCATACAACCCTCGATTCGTTATCTTTCACTATCCAATGTTCCAATAAGTAACATATTCTATAATCTTCTCCCTTCAATGCCACTCACCACTAAGGTGATGTTACGAGTCTCCATTATTTTAAAATTTTAATTAATTATTTGATAATTTGTATGGAATTAGAATTGTGAAAAATCTCAAATTGCATTATTTCATTATATATAACTTTAGTAAAATGAAAGTGTGATATAGACATGTGCATAACAAACAAAAAAAAATATGATTTTTTATTATTTTTATGGGACAAAACTGATTGAAAAGGGAGCAATTTAAATTCATATTAATACAAAGTGGTTGTGATACCATATCAAGAGAATCTGAAATTGCATTATTTCATTATATATAACTTTAGTAAAATGAAAGTGTGATATGGACATGTGCATAACAAACCAAAAAAAATGTGATTTTTTATTATTTTTATGGGACAAAACAGATTAAAAAGGGAGCAATTTAAATTCATATTAATACAAAGTGGTTGTGATACCATATCAAGAGAATCTCAAATTGCATTATTTCATTATATATAACTTTAGTAAAATGAAAGTGTGGTATGGACATGTGCATAACAAACCAAAAAAAAATGTGATTTTTTATTATTAAAAAAGGTGATTTTTTATTATTTTTATGGGACAAAACTCATTAAAAAGGGAGCAATTTAAATTCATATTAATACAAAGTGGTTGTGATACCATATGAAGAGAATCTCAAATTGCATTATTTCATTATATATAACTTTAGTAAAATGAAAGTGTGAAATGGACATATGCATAACAAATAAAAAACAAATAAATAATAAAAATGTGATTTTTTATTATTTTTATGGGACAAAACTCATTAAAAAGGGAACAATTTAAATTCATATTAATACAAAGTGGTTGAGATACCATATAAGAGAATCTCAAACTGCATTATTTCATTATATATAATTTTAGTAAAATGAAAGTGTGAAATGGACATATGCATAACAAATAAAAAACAAATAAATAATAAAAATGTGATTTTTTATTATTAAAAAATGTGATTTTTATTATTTTTATGGGACGAAACTCATTAAAAAGGGAGCAATTTAAATTCATATTAATACAAAGGGGTTGTGGAGAATCTCAAATTGCATTATTTCATTATATATAACTTTAGTAAAATGAAAGTGTGAAATGGACATATGCATAACAAATTAAAAAAAAATGTGATTTATTATTATTTTTATGGGACAAAACTCATTGAAAAGGGAGCAATTTAAATTCATATTATTAATATGAATAATACAAAGTGGTTGTGAATTTAAATTCATATTAATACAAAGTTGTATAGAAAGATTTATGTTGGTGTGAGGAATCTATATGTATATCTAAAACCTTTAAATAAAGTTTGGAAGATTTATAAGAGTCTTTATGATGTTAGAAATGTAATGAATATTATTCAAAAGAAAAATTTGTTTGCAATGATGGATGGAAGTATGTAATTAAAAAATGTTATAATTTTAATGATGAGAAAGAAATAACTTGTTAGATTAATTTTATTTTAGTCTTGTTTGTTCACACATGAATGGTGTTAGTAATGTGAAACTTGAAATTGGTATGTTAAATAATATAATCAGTGTAGGTCTTTGTTTCTTTAAATGTAAATGTTTTTTTAATTGAACAAATTTTATTTTATTATCGTTAATTTTTTTAATTGAATTCATTTTTACTTTTTTTTAATGTTTAATGTAATGTTATCTAATCTAACCTATTGAATCTATTTTATTTTTATTATTGTTATTTTTCTAATTGAGTTGATTTTAATTTTTCTTTCTTAATGTTTAATGTAACGTTATCTAACCTGATCTAACATAACACTAACGTGGCACCATCTCCTCCATATTGTGTTGTAAAGAACTACATTATGAATATCTAAGTTCTATGGACTGGGTGAAGGCCACAATAGAGAAGTTCCCTTAAAAGATTCCTCTTAACCTCTAATTAGACAATTAATTAGAAGTAACTACTTTTAATAACCAACTTCTAGAAGAAAGGAATAAGGACATACATGGAGCCCTATGTTTGAAGCAGATCCCGCTTAAGGTATTTTTTTTCAGAAATCCTTGATAATGATCTTCTGAAAGTCCTACAACCAAAAAACCATGCCACTGCAAGAAAGTAGTTAACTTTACTAACTAAATATAATCAATTCAAATTCTTTGTTAGATTCAATATCACATGCATATAGCATCATTGAAATCATGAATTAATGCAAAGAATCAAACGAGAATGAGAGTTATTTTATTGATAAAAATAAAAGGGGTTGGTTAAAGCCTGTAACCATTGTGACACGATCTTGGAACTAGTCTCCAAGTTCTTCCACCGAAGGCCTGAGATAATGAAGTCTACCTCTGAAGTTTTTCATACCAAGGGGTCCAAGGAAGTCTTCCTGACACGATAAAGAGGAACGCAAATCCTGGAAACACAGATTTTCAAGGGGGGAAGACAACCTAAAAAAAACTTAGGAAATAGGGGCTTGCATGGCTATTAGGAAACTATCAACATAAGGTTGCATCTCTTTCATGATGTTCTTTCCTCCATCCCAAGGATCTCTTTTATACTCCCTTTTGTTAGTTGGAGTAGTTATGTACCGGCTACAGGAGGTCGATAACCTAGGGAACCCGTCCACTCCACCGAAAATGTCGGGAATTAAATTTTTTTTTAGTCAATTAAACATGGGCATGGGTTTCTAACTAGCAAGTCATGTATGTACATGAGTTTCTTTAAGGAGAGTCGCGTACATCTTGAAAAATGAGATTTTTAGATATATTTTCACGGAATAAAAGGGGGGTTCAACTCCTGCAAATAGGGAAAATGTTGTAAATGAGGCTAATGAGTTGTCATGAGCATATATAGTGGCAAATGATGCTATAGCAGATTCCCCCTAATGTGCGAGGTCAGAAGAGAAATGGATGGCTGAAATATATTACAAATAGTCACGATATTATGGATGGGTCATTGGGTAGGAGTTGTTAAAGAGTAGCCCCAGAATCGTACCTACAATAGAAACAAGTAAGATACTCTCTTCTCAAGTCTGGCATTCCCATGCTTGAGTGTGATGTAAGAATGACCGCCAAATCAAGTACATTTTGGATTCATAAGTAATGAAACAACAATTGATGTCTGGATAAAAGCATGAATCTTAGTCTCTATTTTCCTTGTTTTTTGAGAAAATATGATATATTTTTAGAATTTTTTCAACATTCGGTAAACAAAAATACATTTTTTATTTAGAATTCACTTTATAGTAAAAATCAAACTTGTCATGAATTTTGTTAGCTTTCTATTGACTATTTTTTGAAATATTTTTTATTGAAATTTGATATGCCAATTGAGTGATTGTCTGACAATAGGTTCCTTAAAAATAAAGTGATTGATAATGAGTTACATTTTTTGGCATGAATATATTCATTATTAAACTTGTTTTTAAGAAAAATAAAATATACTACAACAATCTAAACAGACTCTATTAAAGTATGACCATGATTTTAAATTTAACGGACGACTATTATAATTTCTACGATTTTTTGAATTTGACCAATCTAAAAAAGTTGTTGATTTTAAACATGTTTAGTGAGACTCCATATATGTGCCTTAATTTCAATCTAAAAGTAAAGTATAAAAATACCCTTTTGAAGAGGACAGTGAAAGGTTCCATAATATAATTTTTTCATAATTTTCAATTTTGTATTATTGTATATATTGATTTTTCATTTTACTGAATCATTATGTCATCTAAAAAAAATCTAGAGACATATTTTTAAAAAATTAATTAAAAATACTAAAAAACAATTAAATTGAATACAAATTGTATCAAATGAAAGTCCATTCAATTTTGAAAATGTTGGTATTAGTTCTGAAACCAGACTCACAATATTTTAAGGATTCCTCTCCTTGCCAAGTTGGAGTAAGATGAAGTGAACACATACTTTTATGGAAAGTGTCATAGTTACAGGTTTTTGGCCGAACTAATAGTTCGGCCAAAAGTTAGCCTTAACAGAAAAAATAACTTTAGATTTAAAGTTGTTGTTAGATTTCAAATTGTCATTACATTTTTCAAGGGTGTCATTCGATTTAACTTTCAATCGAAAAACCAAATCCAGCCAAAAGATGTTTCGGCCGAAAAAATTCAAGAGTTTGGTTGAACAATTGCCATTAGAAATTTGCGTGACTTGATTCTCACAAAAGTGTTATGTAAATTCGTGATTCTACTTATACATTACCACGGAAACTATACATAGTGGATCCACATGATATATAGAGGTAGCAATCATGGCCATGAGAAAATACACACTAGATCCATGCAAAAATGTAGATCATAGCCACAAATGGATACACATTAAAGTTTTTTCTCAGAATCAAAATAGAGGATAATTGGAACCAATGTAGTGAAAAAACTAATCCTCTACAAGTACGAATACCAAAGAGCGTGTTACCATCAAATTCAGGTAGGAGCATGAAAGACATGATGCTTATACTTTACCTGAGTCTTCAAAACAATTTGATGTGGTATGAGTCTACAGTATGTGAATAAATGCATTGGAATAAAAAACAATGAGATATTGTTTGATTACTGATCATTGATTTATATCGTTAACAAATGAAAGACAACCCACCGATGATGATAATGGGTGTCAAGGTACCTCGTACAATCTAGCAAGTGTGAACAAATGAACCGATGTTGAACACCTGATAGAATCCATCAAGCAAGGGACATTGATGTATTACCACTGTCGATAGTGAGGGAACCTGCAATTGATTACTGCAAGCCCCAAGGTACTAATAATAACTCTATATATTTTTCCCATAGTAAGATGTGTTGACATTGATAAGAAGAGGCCCACCGAAAGGAAGAGATTAAGGAATCCTCTATCATCCAGCACAAGGGGTAGCAGAAGGCCAAATATTTGGAAGAACTTAGAGGAACCGATTGAAATGACCACAATGAGGTACAACTTTGACACACCGAGGTACAACTTAGACATGCACCAGATGGAATAACACATGATAGAAAATATTTGAATAGTATCCAATGATGGAGACTAGTGACAAAGACAATGAATCCACTAGTGGGATCAAGTGGAAACCAAGGTACCACATGAATCCCTATGTGTGATAATGGTTGTTGACATCGAACACAAGGGAAACCACTTAGTCAGTAACCAATGACGGTTTTTCATCTGCTGAGCACAAGGTTACCTATCAATGATATAAATAGGCCTAGGATGCAACTCTAGGTCATACTCTCAGAGAAATGTGTCATATTCGATAAGAGAATAACCGCCAACAAGAAGACAATGAGGACCTTCTATACTAACATGATTGGGATACAAAGGTACTTTTGAAGTTGAGAAATACTTGAATGAAATAGGAAGCCCGACCCGAGGAGTCAAAATTTTCTATAGAATAGCCAACATAGGTTGACTTCTCTTGGACAGACACACGACACAAATATGTGACTTAGGCCGCATGGATTATAAAATAGGGTATGTTTGCGACATAGGAGAAATCTACAAATGCTCCATATGACTGGAAGAATATCCAGTCGGGGGAGACTTTGCTTGAAAATGAGAAAAAAATGCTCCTAAAGCCACACCAACTCAATGATGAGATAAAGACTCATAAGATTGTGTTATGTTCAAAGGTGACATAAGTAGCTTCCATATATGAAAGATTATACTCATTCCCATTCTTCTTTTTTTGTCTTTTTCATATTATAAAGCTTGAAAAAGAATAAAATAATTTTATGATATAGTGGAGGAAATGAGTGTCACAGGAGAGAAAACTAGTTCCAAGTGCAAGGAATGTACCTATTCTCAATGTAAATAAGTGTGTGCAGGATCATGATGCTCGAGGGAAATTTTCCTCTAGTGATACATGTGTCAAGTTGCAAAGGATAGTATTGCAAGGCTGGTAACTTTATGAGAATGCATACAATTGGTTACATCGTAGCAAGTTGAAGCCGACATTAGGCCCGAAAAGTGCAAGCGGTACATATGCAATGCAAGTACAACTCAACAAACATTTTTTGGAAGCCCTACGGGTAATTATCCAACAACGAATGAGAAGAAAATATGAAGCTTCAACGCGAAGTCATGGTAGGACTAGATAGGGATTTCGAGCCTACCGAAAAATTGTAGCATGAGTGACAAAATGTCTAGTGAGGATCTAACTAGGGCACCCATGAAGAGGTAAGCTCTACCATCCGTGAAAAAAATGTTTTAAAGAATGTCGAGGGCATAATATTGCAACAAATGGTGTTGAAATTAAGGCAAGGATGTGATCGATACAGATAAATGCATAATAAAGGTGGAATAAGACCTACACTATATGTCGATAAAGATTAGGATACCTACCGAAGAAGTCAAAAAGATGCCACCAAATATAATAATATTTGTGGAAAAAATATCTTCCAAAGATAATTGCACAAGAAAAACATCTCCATGGCATTTCATTCGTCTAGACATTGAAAAATGTTAAAAGGGTGTCAACATTTAGACAAAAATATGGGGAAAATAGGTTAAAATAGGTGAAACGCTCATTTTTACCATGTCATTTTAATTTTTACCATATTCAGAGCATTGGGAGGCCTTTTTACCCTTCAAACTTCCAAGGATCAGTATGGAGTTCACAAATCCTTGAATTCCACGCCGCTTGGACTAGGTAAGAGATTATTTCCCCTTCTTTCATTTGATGCATGGATTTTTTTACTTTGACCCTTTCTTGAGTGTAGAACTGATTTTTAAATGTCACACAAAGATTTATGTGACTATGCCTAATGTGGGTCATGTACATATGTGATTTTCCTACGTGACATTCACGTACATCTACACAAACTTAAAAAATTATGAATCTAACTAAAAAATGATCGATTTTTGCAGGATGGTGATATAGAAGAGAGAGAGGGGACATAGATAAGTAGATGATGAGGTCATGAGTGACCCATAAGATCAACAAGCACTCCATATGTTATCACGTATAGTTGTCAAGGGAAACATGTCATCCAAGTTCGTGGTCTGCACAGGAAGCGTCCAAGCACAACATGTAGAGAAACTTATTTCGGGCTTAAAATACAAACAAACAGGTTAAATTTTTTCCGCGGTAGAGATTCCAGGAGCATTCTAGATTAACGGCTCATGGGTTTTCAGGATTTCAAAATTGCATGAAGTATAGCGCCATGAGAAAGGTCGAAGCCCAAAGTCCCGAAGAAGATCTCGGCCGTCAATTCGAAAAGGGAAGATTTGATCCATTGATCTGAAGAGGGCATATTTGAGCCACTAATCGTAAATCCTCACCCAAGATCACAAGATCGACGACCACAGTCCATTGTTGGGACGCGACATGCTCGGGTGTTGACACTGAGAGGGGCGTGAATCAATATCAAGTACAATCTAAAACCTTTTTCAACTTATACTTAAACCATTCAATTATATCCAATGAGCAATGAACAATAGTATAAGAGTTACACCAATACACCACAATACACCATGCACAATATATGAGAAATAATCAATAGTTATTGCTCAAGGGAAGTAATGACTTCCAGAGGTAGCTATAGCTTCCAAATGTAAAGGGAGGGATAAACCTCTAAGAGGAAGATACAATCCTCCAATATTAAGAGAGAGTTGAAATCTCCATCCTTTCCCCTTCCTTCCACCCAAGAATATATGAGAGATAATAAAACTTTACATTAAATCATCACCATCAACCAATCATCACATAGAACCTGATAATGCTTCCTGAGACTTCTTCAATTTCTGCAATTCTTCAATTCTTTGAGTACTCTGATCCTATAGATAACATTACTCAATGTATTCTCTGAAACTCCTCCAAGTTCCACTCCTTGAATCCTCCTCAAAAAGAAGTTATAGAAAGAATGGTAGACTTTATTCAATTCTGGTCTATTCAGCAAAGTGAACATGCACAAAATGCCCCACGCTCAATATTTAACATCGGATTCTGAAATGTGCACACCAGAAACTAAAGTCTGTAATATTTCAAATGAAATTTGTCCCACGTCATTTGGATTCTCAATGAAGAAGTTATGATTGTTTTACCCAGAACACCTGTTTATTGACTAGCTTCAGGACTAGTCACAAACCCTATCTTCCACAGAGTGTATCTCCATAATTATAGCGAATCAAGAGCTGAAATTTTTACCACAGGTACCTTGATATGTCTTCTCAATACCATATCAATTTCACCATCTGAATCGTTCTATAAAAAAAATTATAGCAAAAATGGTAAGATGACCTGAAAATAACATACCTTAGGACACATCACCAAAAGACTTCATCCTCCCTTGAAATCCAGCCTTCTTTACTTCTGATTTCCTCTGAAATTCAACTTGTATCAAATGAATGTATAATGATGTGTATTTATACCATTTATTTCACTTCCTTTTAAAATTAGGGCCAATCTGACACTTTCTTATTTTGTAATTCTTTTCTTTAATTATCTTCAGGGCCTACATGTACTTCCTTCTTCAATTCACTTTGTCATATTCAAAAATTCATTTCTCCTCAACCATGAGGATGCACGTGACGTGCCACATACCATAGGAAACCATATGATGTATACTATCCATCCTTGGGTGTTTTATATGCATGTGCATTGTCCTTCATGTCCAAATACCTTCATCAATCTTGCGGTCCAAAACCCATGACTAGGGTTCACATCAATGACAACAACCAATCTTCCAACAATCTCCCCCTTTGTCATTGATGGAAACACTCATTCTCCCCCTATCATCATGATCCCAATTTGTCTCCCCCTTTGACATCAATGACAAAGGTTAGGGCTGCTCCCCCTGAATTTAATGGAAAGATGTAACTCTCTTCTTTGGGGCTGCTCCCCTTGAACATGTGGCACTCAATAATACATCATCCTTATTTTTGGTATTTGGGACTTTTTCTTCCTTACAATCCTTTTGTGTGGCTTCTGTCTTCTCTCTCTTCTTCATGTCTAGGATGTATATGTTGTTTGGTCTTCTTTTTGCAGTTGCAACCAATCTTCTTGAGTTATTTTCTCTGATTTTACATTTTCAGGAGTGAAATGTAAGAGTGTATCCTTGATCACACATTTTACTAACACTGAGTAGATTATGATTCAAGTCTTCAACCAATAGAACATTTTTTGATTTTACATTTTTTCTTCCAAGATCTACTACACCTTCTCCAAGTATTTTGGCAGATGATTCATCTCCAAATGCAACATTGCCACCCTTTCTCTTCAAGCTAATGAATTTCTCTTGATCCCCGGTCATGTGTGAAGAACATCCACTGCGTATGTACCATTCATCTTCTTCTTTGCATTCTCCAACAATTAATGCTATTTGACAATCTTCATTGTTTGGAATCTCTTTCCTTCTCCATACTTTGGTTGGCATAGGGACATATTCAATCATATATCTGCAATCTCGTGCTTTCTGACCAAGATAATTGCCTTTGTAGCATACAATATTTTTGTCCAACAATGGGTAAAATGAATTATAACTTATGTTGACAAATCCACAATTATTTCCATATCTTCTATTTACACCATTCATGTTTCATGCGTATTTGTTCCTTTCATTGATTCTGCAATTAATTTCCTTATGTCCAAATTTTTTGCAAGTATAACAATGACCAAGAAAGAAATTTTTGTACCTGGGAGTAAGTGACCTTCTTTGTGATGTATTCCATCTGGGTTCATGATCTACTCTTCTGTAGTTTCCTTCATACTGATTGAAGTTTCTTTTATTCTTGAAGGTAGGAGGTCTTCTTGGATATTCATCTCTTTTGTAATCATTCATTCTTTCTGGTATCCTGGTCCACTTCTCACCAACTGTCTGTGTAGCTCTTTCTTCAATCTTCTGTTTGGTATTTGCATCTTCTTTGTATGAAGTTTCACCCATGCATCCAAGATGTGTTAATTATTTTGGCACTTGAGAGTTTCTTAAGCTCTTCCTCAATGAGACAACTTCTTGTTCAAGTTTCTCACAATCTTCTTCTTTCTTTATCATTTGGACCTTCTTTACTTATGGTGTTCTTCTTGCTTCTTCTAGTAGAGTTTCCAAGGAAATTTTTTCTTCTCTTAGTTTCTGAAAGCCTTCTAATTGTTTCTTTAAGCTTACAACTGTCTTTTCATAACTACCCAATTCACTTCTTAGTTTTCTATGCGTGTCTTTGAGCTTGCTATTTTCAATCTCAACATGCTTCAATTTTTTA